>WUAP02142411.1:0-12002 GCA_015163945.2 Stichodactyla helianthus | reverse complement strand
AAGGAAAAAGTCCCAAAGGAATGACACGTGACCTGTATTGGGAAAACAAATACGCCCAAGCGAATTAGGTCTATTCTTTGTATCCTTAATTGAGACAAATTTTCCTTTTCACAAAGAGTTAGCCCAGTTTTGGTCAACTAACCAATCAAGTGGCGCGTTTTGGAAAAAAAAAAAATCGTCAAGGCATGTCTCTGCTCAGGACCCTTTTTGCTTTCTCAAGATGCTGCAGGTCTAGAATAATGAGCTAACGAATTTTCGTTTTCTTGCCGATCTAGAAACATCACTAGTACAAACGCTGTACCACCGCACTGCGTTAGGGCTACCTGTGGGCCTTAGAGGAATGGGGAAGCGGTTGTCTGGTGGGGACAGAGTATCTAGAAACCCTTCTGACAGGCAGTTTCTCCATCTTTTTTTAAAGCCTTTTCGCTGTACTGGCTTGCATTTCTTGTTGTTCTCTAACAAAAGAAACTAAAGTGAGCACAGCGGAAAAGTCTCAGTCAAAAGAGAAAGGACGAAAAGGTACCTCTGCTAGCAGGGTAGGCCTAAGTCGTCCTCGACAACATTTTATTACTGCGAGATTAAAGCTGGTTAATTCGGTCTATCCCGATAACCAGTAAGGAAAAAAAAGCAAAAAAGAGCAGCACAATGGATGGTCTGTGGCGGTGACCTGGTTTTTCACAACTTGCCGATGCATCAGTGACAAATTCAGTTTTTTTTAAATATTGATTTTAGTTCGTTTGTGGCTTTACTTTTGCAGCTTATCGGCTATTAGTATCTGACGCTTTTCCAAAGGAAAATTTGCATCTTAGGGTATTTGACAATATAAAATATTCATATCTCTTACTGTCTATCTCTGTTTAGGAGATTCTTTTTTAGGAATATATATAGGATTAACATTAGTCGGCTTGTGCTTCGCGTAAGGGGACGCAGGAGCACCTATAATTAGAATATGATTATGGTTAAACCATAGTCTCCACATGCTCTTGTGAAAACCGCGAACGTCCAAGTCCCAGATATGAAAGCATTTCGATACGCTATTCCAAGTCACCCAGTCGGTCGGGTGATCCATTTTGATATAAAAAACATAAGTCTTTCCTTTTGTTTCAGGGACAAAATCTGAGTTTGTACATGGATTCTTGGAGTGGTCGAGCACTTCCGCAACACTACAGGAAAGAAAGGGGGGAAAATTACTAAAGCTGCATTTACACAAACAAAGTTTACTTGATAAGTCTCCTTGACAGGTCTCCTTGTTGAAAAGCTGGTGCGCTAGTATTTCAACAAGTACATTTGTCAGGGAAAAACATAAAACTAGTGAAGCGAATCCTGTTCAGTATACGTGTAGATGCGAAGCCGCCACAATCTCTTTCCCAAAGCCTGCGTTCCTTCTGGTCAGCTCCTCGCTGCTGACCAGGAGGAACGCAGGCTCTGGGGGCGAGATTGGGAAGCCGCCAAAGACGTAAGAACGCACACTGCGCATGCTCGGGAAATCGCCACGATAGTGACGCTGGGACTAACAAATACATGAAAGCGTTGTAAATATGTGCATTTTAGAGTCCGAGACAATGCTGCAAATTTAGCACTTATTTTTTTTCAGATTACTTTTCTATTGTAATTTTTCGAAATGTTGTGTTCTAAGAAGGAAGATATCTGAGACTGGTTATCGATTTTCATGATTTTCCGACCACGCGCAGTACGGCGTAAAGGCTTCATTTGATCATCTAACGTTGCAGAATGGATGGTATGGGAAACTTCTCTCTCAAATTCTGTTATTTATATTGCTTCGCACAATGCCAAATCGCTTGTGGTATCGGAAATTTCAAATTGAATGAATGGACGAATGAATAAATGAAGGAACGAAGGATTGAACTGAATGAATGAATGAATGAATGAAAGAAAGAATGAATGAATGAAGAAAGGAAGTAAGGAATGAACGAATGAGTAAATAAAAAAATGGAAAAAAGATGGGATGGGATTATTAATGAGTTATTGAGTGAACAAAAGTGTTTGTTCTTTCATCAAAATTCAAATTCCAAATACAATTCCAACGTGATGTACTGTATAGATAGCTAATCTCGTGGAAAAAAAGTAAGAGTAAATCCCTACTTACCCAATAAGACGCTGTACCTCTTTCTCATAATTCTCCTTCTTCATAACTTCCACATTTAGTTTGACATTAGGTATATTATTCAAGGCGTGCTTCTTAAAGTACATTTCCTGGAAATACGGATGCATGTTTAACCCCTTGGTACCAAAGTGGTACGTGCGCGAGATGTCTGGTATGATACATTCACGACCCTTTCGTATTTCTGGCAGTCGCATCCACATATCCCAGTCCCAGAACTTGTCTGGTGTTGGCCATTGAGGTTCAAGCTCTTCCTTGTATAGTTTACGTTTCAACACCCTTGAACATCCAAACAAGGTTTAAAAAGTTAAGTTGACTGAAAAAATGTTGTGGGGTAGAAGGGGGTGGGAAATGTGAACAACGGTAGAAACTGATACCAGCAATAGAATTTGCCTGAAATTACTTAATTATAAAAATAGTTAGTAAACACATAATACCCTAATGCATACTGACCATCCTAATCCTGGCATTGTCTCCACTCTATATAACATGGACTTGTCTCCGACAGTGTGATCATAGCCCTAAACACACACACAAAGGGAAGGTACTATAACTTATTTGTACTTCATCTTGTCTTTGCCTTCTAACAAAGACTGAACTGCCTGACTAAACAATATGACCCTCATATTCAAGCACTTCAGATAGTTTAGCTGGGCAAAAACAAAGGTCTTTATTCTCATGGGAATAATGGCTGCTGTGTGAGTAAGGTCTATAGGCAAAAAAGTGGATAAGAATTGGATTAAATCAGAAGATATCAAAAATGAATGGCTGTGACCTCAGCTTTTGCCGTAGCACTTTTCAGGGTTTGGGGAGGAGAAGGACTAGGGAAGGAAGGGGAGGGATCCCAACAATGGGCCACTATGCAGACTACTGTGGGCCTGTAACAAATAGGTTAAAATAATTGCACAACAGGCAGGTTACATGTATCATATAAGAGAAAAATAATGATTTTTATAACTATGATCACAAACAGCAGGTAAGAAGAATGGAGATGTCCAGTGTAGTTTTACATAGGCAGATAGATTCCCAAGTGCAGGAATCTTTGGCATCATAAAGTGTTCTAAGTACTTACACATGAACACACAATGAGATATGGGGCGTGCTAAAATGGGTACAAGATATTACATGGCTGTAGAATGACTTTAACTTCATACTTTATTTTACCTGATCGTTCCAAGCAGATATACAATATATGCTGTCATCCTGATCCATGAGAGGCAGGAGTTGCTGGAAGTAATTAAACAAGTCTGGAGAGACATCAAGATCCTCTTCTATAATGATCATATATTCTGCTTTAGGGTAGAGGTTGAAGGTTGTTGTCAGGCTGGCTTTATAATGCTAGGTAAAGTCCACAATATTAATTAACTGCATTAGAAAAATTCCATAATACAATCAAAACTTAAATTATTATTATTTTCTCACTCTCTCTGGTTGATTGGGTAGACTTTTTTAGTCTTTGCAATAGTAATTCCCATTACATCGAATTTGTACCCTTTTGTTGATGATGTCACTCCACTTCTTGCCCCCAATAGAGCAGATTTCGTATGACTGTGCTGTAAGCATGCCTTGCCGTGACCGTTATGTTTTCTAGAATTCTGAAGTTCCTTGCCGTGCCTTGACCATGTCCGTGCCATGTTTGTGCTGCGACTTTTTCACATTCATATGAAATCTGCCCTAAACCAATACATCCCATCCCAATCCCAGGCTCTATTTATTTTTGTTATTTTAGCTTTCAACACACAGCATAATGAAGGAGGAGGAGGGGTTTAAAAGCCAAATGTTATTGCTTAGCTACATGTACACTCAAAGTTACATGGGTTACTTCATGTAAACACACATTTTCTAATTGTCAAACATAATTATTGCCACAGACAGGCAGACAGACAGTCAATTAACTACCAGTAAGTCAGTAATTAATTACTAAGCAGTTAAGCAAAAGTAATAAAAAGCCACTCTTAAGGAGTTCTTATCTGCCCCAAAAATTCTTACATTTTTGGATGTTGTTTTTTGTATTCTGTAATTCCTAGACTTTAATACTAGTACTACAGTACCTGTGATATTCTTGCATTTTTACTACTGACAGGAGTGTGCTGTATGCCTCTGACACCAAACAGCTTGGCCACTGCTAGTGGTTCTTCAAAATAACCATCAATAAAGACAGTAACTTTATCAGGCATTGCTCCCACAACAGACAACATTGATCTTAACATTCTGTACAAATAGTGAGGTCGGTTACTGGCAATCACTGCTACTGGAAGCTCAAGCTGTTTGTTATGTGGGAGAGGCTCTGATTTAATTTCAATGGATGCTGGATTTGAACCTAAAGACATACAGTAGATCATGCCATATCAGTTACATAGTATACAGTCATGTAAATGTGTATAAATACAATCTCAAATAAAGAGAGAGTTCAGGTCTGAAAAATCCTAAGAAATATAAACAATTCAGTGTAGATAATTATGGACAAAGGTATAGTTTGCAAAATTGGATTAGGACAACCACAGTTGATGGCAGAAAAAATGGACCAAATCCACTTGGGCTTATTTGTTTTCCCATTTCAGACCACGTCATTCCCTTGGGTATTGTTTCTTTGTTTCTCTGTAGCACTTGAGAAGATACATTTTATGGATGAGCCACAAACAAAGTATCTTATTCTCCAGGGATTGGCATGTGGTATTAATGGGAAAACATTACGCTCAGTTTAAAATTTGGTCTATTACACAGGAACTGTGGACAGTTAGGTAAACTTTGCTTCGTGATCTATGAAAAGTAGGAGAAAAGTAAAAAAGAAATATAGTGACTTCTTGGTCTTTAGATGAGTGATGACTGAACTTTAACTTTGTTTACAACTAAAACTAACTCTCGCTGAAATAACACACCAACACTACACAACACAGACATGCCATTCTCATGTATACACTAGTACATCATAATGCTCTCTCTACATTTCACATGATTGCCCAAACAACTTTAGTACATTGGAATGTAATGGCTATTGGTGAGCAGTTTTGTTCAAGGGCTCCAGTTATGATACTGCCACATTCTTAGCTTCAAACCACCAAAAGTTACTGACAATACTTACAACTGCATATGCTTCCATAGCCTTCATATTTACTACAGAAATCCTTCCGTCTTTGATTGATCTCTGTATCTTCCCAATGACACTCACTCTTCTCTATGGACTGCAAGGGTACTGTCACTTCAAAAGACACAGGATCAGCCCAAGTGTCAAGAGATTTTGATTTATGAAATTGTTCAGCATATATTTGGCCCTTCTTTTGGACCACAAATCCCCAGGTATCACGCCAGCCAAGGCGGCTAAAATTTTCACTACCCAGATTTCTCATTAGGTTTCTGGCAGTAGTTTTTAATGACATTGAAGCTTCATCCTACAAGGAAAAATGATTCAATAGGGCTTGAAATAACCACCAGTCAATCGTCAGACATGATTGATATTCTAATGAAAATCACCAGTGACCAACATTTGGCTAGTCAATGTGACTGGTCAAGAAGATCGGCCTAAGAAATGTTTGGGCCGATAAGTGCCACTTTTGACCAGATGTAGTCCATTGACTGGCCGATATTTTGACCCTGTTTAATCAAACATTTTTTTAAAGCAATGATGCAAATGTCAAACTTAACCACTAAGATTAAGTTTATGAATATGTATAGTGCTTGATCCCTGAACATAGACCATCCTGTAGTCAAGAACAAGTTTAAACTAAGGAATGGTCATAACATAAAGTGGAAGCTGGGCTGGTAAAATAAAAATTATGAAGGCAGTTACTTAAGTTGCCTATCCCTTTTCTTAGTGTTGGTTTAAGGTGACTGGCTATTATTGGATTTTATATTCAACTTTTTTTAAAATAGCATCATTTTTAACGAAAATTTAATGCTGATTTCAAATATGAACAGAAAAATAGGATGTCCCCAACTACTTTTTGAGATAATCAAGCTTGAATGGATGGGTGTTTATAAGTTTTGAAAGCAAAAATCTCATTAGCAGAAGTGAGTAGGAAAAAATTTAAAGCTCAAAAGATAATGGAGATGTACAAAGACAATAGAGCTGTTAAATTTGATGTAATTCGAACAAAAAACAACTTCTGGGTCCAAAATGAAAAGCAGTTCTTTGAAGATTTTTCTTGCTTTGTTCTTCATAGTAGGAATTGGTGTACATAGGTCTGTTTATTACAGGTGGAGGAGGAATTGTGGAGGAGGAATTGTGGATAAAGTTTTTGGTTTTATTTTAGTGCATTTTGTGCAAATTTGGACCCAGAAATACGTCACAACTTAACAGCTCTATATTTGGACAGATATTAACTGGTTGATAATTCTACAACATGACATAAATTACTTTAAGATAAGAAGATGAAAATACCTGGATTTAGCATATTTTGTTCAACCAGTGCTCGGAAAATGTCCAATCAAGTTGAGCAGAAATTCGTACAAAACTTCACTTTTTCATAAGTTCTAATATTTAACCTTTTGAAAAATTTTGATATGACAGATTTTTAGGAGCTTTTTTATATATTAAGCACATAAAAATTATAGCATTCTGTGCAAAATTTGAGGCTTTTACCTTCTTAAAGTTTAAACCACATATGGTTCTTCAATCTTTTTCAGTAAAATTCTGAAGATTACCATCGTAATTAGGTGGAAATTATGCATGTGCATGCTTGTAGACTCAGAAACTCGATTCAATAGTAGCCAGCCACCTTAACAAAAATTGATAACCACGCTTGACTAGTTCATTTTTTCTTGACCCAAACACCCTTAATTACAGCCTGAATCATTGTGCTCCACCCCTCCCCCATTTTTATGAGCTTCCCCCCCTACTTTACGACCAGTCCCTAAAGGCTAGTAGATACATGTAAAGTGCATTAATAATTATGCTAAAAATTGGTAAATTTACGAGTTGCTCATTATATAGCTAGTAGCCATGTGCTATATCAAGTGAAACCTCAACTGTTGTTCTGATGACAATGAAAACTATTTCTTTTTTTCTCTTTTTATCACCTGGTATTTGTAATCAATATGTATATCACTTTTAAATCTTCAAATATTTATTTACAGCACGGCACGCAAAAGTATGACCACTTTTAATGTATTCACGTACTTTACTACTTTTATGCACAGGATTTTGTACATTAAACTGACACATTTAGATGAGAAGCTGTCTGGTTGTATCAAATATGGTGAGTAATAGCTCATTTGTCAGCCAAATCTCGTGCATAAAAGTATGCGAATACATTAAAAGTGGTCATACTTTTGTGCGTCATGCTACAACAAGATTATAGATTATTTCCTACACTATATTTGTAGGATGGTGATTATATTTATATCAACAATGCCAGAAAGATACATAAACAACTCTAGAGAGATTTCATTAAACTTGAAATATTATTCAGTAAATGCCTATCAAGATAAGATTAACACTTACATCATTTATCTTAAATTTTTTGTAAAAATTTATCAGGTTAAGCCATTACCTTGACAGTGAAGCACAGGATTCTTCCATCTGTTACCATATTGGCAAAAAGGACCAGTGATTCAGAGTCATCTTTAGATGCATATGTGTCAAATGTTCTAGTGGCCATTACTGCACCAGTGGCTTGATTCAATACGACAACACTAAGACCACGCCCCTTTTCTGGATCAGTTGCCTCCAAAACCTATAGTATGCATTAATATTGGAGTCAACAAATCACTGATATATCACTAAAGCTTAGGAACAGTTAAAAAGTACCCTTCAGTAGTCCTTTCCCAAGATATGATTGAGTTAGTCCAGTACTAGCCAGACATGCCAGACAATATAATGATAACTACAGTGATACCAGGGTGTTATTTTTCTCTATGGGAAAGCTGAACACTGTAACATTATAATATTGTTACATGTTACACAGTGTACAAAGGATACTTCAATGATAATTTAATAGACCTTTTTACCAATACAGTGGCCATCTTGAATTATGGGATGCCAAGGGGGCAAATGTGGAAATATTTATAAAGCATAGAGTAGCGGGATTACTTTCTCAAATAATTTTATTCTTTGATGTTTCACATATTGCTCCAATTACCAACAAATTCAATTGGTTTTTAGATGTGTTTCTCATTAGATAACATTAAATGATATAAAAAGACACCCTGATAGCTGTGTATATACTATAAAATTTGAAATAATTGCCCCCTCTGCATCCCATGTCTTACTTAAAACAATAGAATTCAAGATGGCAGCCGTATCGGTAAAAAGGTCTATATAACTCATGAACTTTACCTTGGTTCCATCAACTGTTATGACAGCTGAATCTTTACTTGAATAGATTTGAATATGGATTTTATGTTTTTCATCCTCTTCCTTTAAATTATCTACATATGAAAGAAAAAATCAATTGAAACTGAAAAAATTAAATGGACTTTATAAATAAAATTCAAGGACTTTTCAAGAACCTCTTCAAAATTCAAGGACTCTCCAAGGTCCAACCATTTGTAGATGTTATTACAAAGGCAGCACCTTCTTCTTAGTTATTTTAAGACCCTGAGTGTTGGTTTGGTCAGGGATTGAACCCATGACCTCCCTTACAACAGACCAATTTTTAACCAATCAGGGCAGTTGTCTTATGGCTTGATTCTGATGTAAGTGAAAACCAACCCTTAAAGAAAGCTATTCTGTAAAGGAAGTACTGGTAACTGTAGCTAACAAACATTGTTGCTCTAATTAAATAGCAGGCATAAGTCATAAACCATGGGGAGAATGCTAGACAAAGCACCAAACAGGTCAGAGGTGGAGTTACAAGTTAGAACAGGTATTCAATTAATATATTCAATGGCCCATATTCAACCAGAACAAAATCCTGGCACTAAAAATGATTTTAGAAAAACCTTTTTGCCAATCATGCTAATGTACAAGCTTATAATTATAACCACTTAAGATGCTTACCAACTGGTATAAAAACCTTGGCCATTGTACTATATTAGTATAGGATAAGTTATATAATCTAATTTGCTGCTTATGAAAATTAATGTCTAAATGTCATGATAGTGACAAAAGTGATATAATAGTAGTATGATTAACATGTACCAGTAGTATTTTTAAAAAAGCATGTGTGCGTACACAAATTAAACTGAATTAAAGAAGTTTACATGTTGCAATGCAATGTAAGTTCTGAATGGTTGATTTGTCACTATAATATAAGCTTACTGATCAAACATTATTGAAAAAAACTTTTCTTCTACTATGTAGACTTCAAGACATACCAAATTAATCAGAAAGAAAGAAATAAAGATAACGAATCTGTATAGAAGCGTTGCCAATTATTCTTTAGTAGATTAAATATAAGCTTAAGCTTAATACAAAGTAGCTAGGAGCTAGTCTATGGACGCCTTGATGTGATAAATTAGACTTACTTGTGTAAATAGTCTATAAAAAACACGAAGAATGCAGAGAGTATCTACAGATTTATCATCTCTCTAGATGTTTTGATAACAATAATATTATGATTGGAAGGATTATTTCTTACCTGATTTATCATTTGGAAACTTGCCTTGTAAAGTGTTCTTCTCCAAGCTAAAATTATTATTCCTAGCTTTGGCTGTAGCGTCCAGAATAAATGCTATATTTATGACTACTGTTATACACAAAACCACCACTAAAATCCATTGAATTACACGTCCACATATTCCTCTTTTCTGTACACGTAAAGGAGTTTTTTTGCACGGTAGAGAAATGCTGTAGAATGCTGAATTTGGTTGAAATGGTTTAGCGTTTGGATTTGGACGCCAAGATGAAGAGGAATAAACCATCTTTTTTTATACTGAATCTTGAATGACTGCTAACGTAGGTAACGCCATTGTCAGTTCACGTTTTCTCGGGGTTTAAAGTTGCTTAAATGAAATTTATAAATGCATTGGATTATATGAATTAACCAAAACACTCCTGATTCAAATAAGTTAGTTCTTGAATGCATTCGAGACCTATGGATGTACTACCCCCGAACAGTGGCCGAAGTCATTCGGACAGAACCGAAAGCTATACGAAGTAGTAGCGAACAACCGCGAGAGTCCGACGTCTTACGCACCGCCAGCTGTGATCGGACAGAAAAAAGTGTTTATCATGTCTCTCCGGGAAGAAATAACAAAGTGGGTATGTAGAATGCAGAATCGTCTTCAATTACGATCCCAGAACACGTAATGGCATTCTCATCAATAAATTACTGAGCGTAATAAGACGGGGTTGGGAAAATATTTTGAGGCACGAGCTTTCTCTTTCTCTATTTCTCTTGTTTCCTTATAGGTTTTTTAGTTTTTAAAAGTCGTCCTACTATATCACAGCAGATCCAACAACTGTCTACTAGCTAATCGTATCACTTACGAGGTTTTGTAACAAGAAAACGGAGTTAATGTATATATTTTTACTGATGAATAAAGAACGTCATTATCCATGACATCATGTCGCTATGTCTTCTAGAGAAGCAGCATGTAATCTACAGCTGTTCAACAGGGTTTTCTTCACTGGAATCTTCCACCCCCCGGTTCGGTTCTCCTTGGTCTCTCTCTATGGAAAAAAATACTTAACAAGTGATGCACGATTATAAACCACCACTCACAGGGGCTGATCCAGGATTTTGGCTAAGGGGTTCGAATTTTGTCTGGGGGGGGAGGGTTGGGGGCTAGCTCGAAGCGCCGACATTTTAGTAAAAACAAAACTACTTCAAGAAAGTTATTCAGTGTATCGGATATTCTCTAATTGGGGGCGGGTTCATTGATGTCATTTAAGGAGTGAGATCCCCAATTGCAATAAAACACATTATGTCTTGTCTTGTCGATCGTCACAAACATGCGCAGTAAGAACAACAGGGCTGTGGGGTCCAGAGTGTTACGACATTACTGAGTTTGCTATGACGTCATCCTATCACCTCACTATGCAGCGGGGGACACCAGAGAAAAATGTCTGCGCATGCGTGTATTTGAGCACGTTTCCAAGAATTCAAGAGAGTCTGAGCGTGAAATGAAATGTCCGTTTCTCCTAGTATACAAACAATTTCGGTGGTATACCTTTGTGGGACCAATATATCATATAAATAAAGAACATATGCAAGAATTAGCCTTAAGTTTTAAGAACTGACCTTGAGTTGACATTTTCTGAGTTGTAAGACGAGTGCGAAAGTAAAATTTGCATATTTTTACAATAGTACGAAGACGTTTTTAGCTAATTTGTATACAGATTAGAGCATGCGCAGACGTTTTTCTCTAGTGTCGCGGCGGGGCATATTGATTTCATTCCCGACTCGAGCGGAGAACTGGGTTAAAGTCGAGTTCGCAAAGCATCTATGGATTGTTTGGAAAGACGCGAAAAATTGGATCGAGATGGCTACTGCGCAGAGGAGAAAAAACTTCAGGCAAAAAGGCTGTCTTGATTGACAGCTAAAATCACAGAAGTGCCCACTTTAAAAGTGGTAATGAAAAAGAACATTCAAACAAGTCGTATTTTATTTATTTTTTCATTTTTACCCAAATACAGTTTGGTTCCGTTCGTGCATGCTAAAAATTCCCCTGAATCGAATAGGAAAAAAGGACGTTCGAAGAAAGAAAGATAAAATCAAAGATTAAAAAAAAGAAAAATTCTAAATTCACCTAGATGCTATCAATCGTCACCCATCCAAGTACTAACCCAGCCCTAAAGGACTTGACTCATTATCTTGAAAGCACAACGCATTTAACCACTCATCTACCGATTTCAAAGAATTAGCACATCAATACCGGCGAAAACAATGCTATGGATAGACTCGATTATTTTGCTCTTTCAAATAGACCTAATCGGCTAACGCGTTGCTATGTACGTTTCCACCCAATTCAAAACCTCTGGGAATAAGACCTTTTGTTC
>WUAP02142400.1:0-12004 GCA_015163945.2 Stichodactyla helianthus | reverse complement strand
AAAATGATATCTTCACTGTGTACGAAGTTTTAGAAACAGGAGAAATCCTGGTATTTCATTGATATCTATATAATAAAGGTCTATAATAGACACAAAAGCTAGGATATACTAGTGAATGTTGAACACCGCCGGTAAAAACTAACGTTAATAGTCCTTCATGTGCTCACTTACTCCGATGAAGGACTAACGTACGAAACGTCAGTGAAGTTAAGCATTTTCTACGCGGTGTTCAACATCCATTTATGATATCCAATTTTTTTTCTTATTTATTTTTTTATTTATTGAGGTTTTTCATGTGACGCATGGTGTCGAGAAATTTGTTTTATTATATCTGAAAAAAGAGTTTGCAGTCAAATTTGTTATATAGATATTGGTAAAATTGTGAAGTTTCGTGAAAGTTATTCAGAATACAGATGAATTTTTGAGCTTAGAATTCAGTTTATGTACGCTGGCAGACAAATTTTAAGTATAGTATGATCACTAGGTCGTTTGTTTCTATAATAGACTGATGCAGTCAGATAAAGTTCAGACTGTTCAAGTGTTTTCTAAAAAACGGCTAAAACTTCATCCAATATTCAATTGTCGGTAGTCAAAATTTAGTTCAAGCTCTTCAGGTATTTTTGGAAACAGATATCATCCCCAGGGGGAAAGGGTGCGTCTTTCAAACACCAGCCGCCACCATCGTACGTCATATGTGACGTCATAGATTGTGTCCCACAGAGAATTCACAAAAAAACGGTGTGAATTCTTCGGTGTTATCACTAAGATTAAGTGAAAAAAAACGTTTATCTTATCTTTTTACCAAAAGATTTATTGTAAATAAGGAAAACAAAGACGATAAAACGAGTAAATGCCGAGAAAGAATTAGAAATAAAGCGAATCTCTTTGGTTTCTTTGAGCTTGTATGCATTTTTCTTTTCCAAAGTTCGACCGCAACATTTTTGGTGTAGCAATCCTCATATTTTAATCTATCTTTCGAAATGCTAAGAACTCAAATACTCAAGGGGATAGATGACACGTAAAATGACTAAGGGGCTGTTTATATGAAGGCGAGTTGTCCCTGCTAGCTGGGATATCTCTTTTGTTTTCTTTTACCTTGGGGACACAAAACAAAAGAGTTATCCCGGCTAGCAGGGACAACTCACCTTCATATAAACAGCCCCTAAAAGTCAAAGTTCAAGATAAAGCTAAAAGAGTCTAGTTGACACGTTTCATAGACTTGGCCTCAATTTCCCACAAAACTCTTGGTCTTCAACATTTGAAACGTTATGGTATGCTTCTTTTCACAGTATATAGCTAGTAGCTAGCGAAAATAGATTCCTAAGTGAAAGTACAAAATATCGTAGAATGTAAGGTTTGTCCTCAGGCGGTAGTACGACAGTAGTACTGAAAACGGCACTGTCTGACTGCAAGCGCTAGTTATAGACTCTGTTATCTCAATGATGACTTTTCATTCTAGTTTTATTAATGTCAAAATAAATCAATCAAGATAGCTTAACTTCTGAGCAAAACATTATCATTTTATTACAGTCTCTTGTATAGTATTTTCAACTCAAATTACGAACACTAACATTCACTGAATTCAAATGTAAATTAAACTAATCATTAAACTAATCATTTAAATCTGAACCGCCTTTACAAATTAATTGTTGGGAGTCTATATAGCTTCAACAGAGCTGAATAATGATTGCGCATGCGTCTTGTTATCTAATGAGAATTCAAGAATAAACTAATGTGGGTTGGTACTTGGTGTAACTGACCCCATGAAAAAAGTAATGGTGCAAGTAAATCACAGTAAAAGGACACAATAGGGACATTTCATAGGGTCTTACACCAAGTACCAACCCTAATGTGTGTCGTCACTGATTTCTTGGGCGGTAGCCGCGTTGTTGGTTTATATTAGCTTCACATGATAATTTTTTAGCCCGAGTTAATGAGGTTACAAAACAAGTAAACCTGATACAAAGGTTAAATACTGGTAATTTTTGGAATCATACAAGCTTTTTGTGTTTCTATTTAGGCTAAAGCAGACATTTTTACAACTGCAAGCCTGGGGTGAGCCCGCGATGTCACCGCTGACTCGTTATTCAGCTCAGTTGAGTTTTGATTATTTCTGCACAGGTATCCCATTGGGCATGTCTTGGACTGCTCTTTAGAACATTTCTTTCAAAGTAACTCTAATTTAATCTGGCAAACAATTTTCTTACGACTAATCTACGTGCCTTCTTTCCTCGCTTGACATCATCGTTTTTGTTTTCCTTCTGACGGAATTCCAAGCCAATTACTTTTCTGTTTCTCATTGCCATGGAGACAGGAAGGGGATTAAACTTTCTCACTGTGCGACCATCCAGTCCCCTTTCGTATTCGTAAGATATTGCGTCATGTGCTTCAGGAACAAAAACTCCTGTCCTAGTGTGCGTTGCTCTTAGATCTTTCATCTCTTGCGGCTTATAAAAATGGCGGTCTCGTCTGTATGACGTCATTGAGCGTCCAATGCGCGTGAGACCGCTAACACAGACGATAACAGCGTTAAACGTCACGGCTAGTAGTAAGAGTGTTTTCATCGTCTTTAATTTTGTTGCCTGGAATAAGGACAATAAGTTAGGAAGTTAGTATTTCGTCAGTCCTCGTGCAACAGACCTACCGAATACGTACGTGGGCACTGTCTGAATTAATGTCATCTAGTGATTACAGCCTTTATGTAATAATGTATCGAAGTTGGGATGGGTGAGCGGGCGCTCACAGCTACTTGGTGACTTCAGAACATTTCTTTTTTTTTTTTTTAATCTTTCTTTGTGCGACGTTTCTAGCCCTTTTTTTTTTTTTTTTTTTTTCTATTCCAGGAATTTTTAGTACGCACAGATAAAATGCAGAGTGTATTTTGTGTAGCCTACATACAGCTATTTCAAAAAGCTTAAGGTTACCATCGCTAAGTCATTTATCCCAAGACTCTGGGCTGCGTAAATATAACAAAATTCTGTTATCAGGTTAAGACATTCAGTGCTACTGGCAGCCAAAAGCCGTTTTAGCACTAGTTTAGTTCTGGTCATTTCTATCACTTGTCCTTAACATGGCTTTGGAAAAGACCGCTCCAGCTGTATACCTATTTCGAAAATGGTCGGCGGGCTGAAAATCTGAATTCTGAGCCAGAAAATTCACCAGCGCAGGTTATCGCTCAAAGGTAGTGTTGTAATTACCTACTTTACTGATTGAAAACTATTAAAAGATAAAACATAATTCAAAAGTAAAACTTAAATAAATTTTAAAATGAATTCTCAGCTCTTGCCCTCCATAACCCTCTCGGTCCCAGATTTCGGAATTGTGAGATCTCCGACCGACAACTTTTTGAAATAGGTGTATACATAGTATAACTTAAAATATAATGATACATCTTTAAGCATTATAACACGCTTTAACACGCTTTTCCACGCTTTTGGAAGGATACGAGAAAAGTTTTGGAAATGCGCGAGCTCTGGACATTGATCTTTACCTGAGTCAGGTTCGAAGTTAACGTTGACCGACCGTCCGTTGGAAATATTTCCAAGTGAAGTGAGATTGAACTGGCTAGTCCGGTACTTATAGAACAGCAGAACAAACGGTAAAAACACTGAATTGAAAAGAAAATTATATTTCCTGAAATATCAAGGAAAAATACGCCTGCGTTTTTAATTTCAAAAGGTACAAACACAAAAGGAGCAAAAAGACACCCTTTTAAAAATAGAATTTCCGAATAATATTACTCTCGTAAAAGAAATGAATTCTTTTAGACAAGAAATGACGTTCCTTTTTCCAGTAGCTGTTTCCTAAAAAAAATGGCGTTGGTCCCTTTAAAGTAATTGTATTCTTTTATTAAGGTCTCTAAAGGTGTAGGTCGCTAGTTCACTCCCCCACCCAGAGTAACTACGTAACGAACAACTACAATGACACAATGACACTTCAGGAAATTAAGCTTTTCTTAATATTGTACACGTAAAAGCCGATTTCTGTGTCTTTTATCGATAGAAAATCGACGTAATCACAAAAGGTGTACGTGTTTAATTAATTGAATTACCGTAAAATATAGTATTTTCCGTAGGAGACGATTTCTGGAAAGCAAGCTGGAGATACAAGCGTTTTGCTTTAATCTGTCAAACCGTGCGATAGGAGATTAAAATTGGCTTAAAACAAATATTTATTGCTGATTGGTTTACATACTTTAAACTCAATTGTCGGAACTTAAATCTTTCCTTAATATAAAAATAAAATAAGTCTCTAGTCGTTCTATCGCTTTCGCACTAATTGGGGTCACTATCACTCACACACACTACCACTACATTGACTGTTTTAAGCATACAACTCTCAGCTCACATGTTGATTTATACGGAGGGAGGAAAACCGGAGAACCCGGAGAAAAACCCTTGTGGCAAGGGAGAGAACAACACATCTAACAAACTCTACTCACATGTGGCATATGCAGGGCTCGAACCAGTGACCCGACCCGTTGAACCACGTTGCCACCCTAATAAACTTGGGAAAATTAAAAAGGGTGGGCTACCTGTGATTTTAAAAATGGCGTGTGAGCTGTGTCTCTAGTAAAGTACACATTTTGTTTTTTCATTGTCTTTTTTACTCTTTTTAGCTTCGAAAGTTTATCAAAGCTCAAGCAAATAAGTAAATAATTAAATAAATAAATAAGAAACTTTGAAGAGACAATACTAAAATTGAAAGTAACTTAATGCAATCAAAGGAACTAACCGATATTTGATTCTCTTTTCTTGTTTTCTAAAACATCCGGATAATATAGCTTTTATGAATTTTTAAGCAACCATAACATTATCATAATCCATTTCAAAGCCTTTTTATCCCTTTCGCATCTTAATTTACTACCAAGACCAAAATGCTTTGAGTGGCTTCTATATGTCAGGCAATATTTTACGAATTGTATTACCCAGAGTAGAGAAATCTGAATAACAAAGCATATTGACAAAGCATTCTGGTCTTGGTAGTAAAATGACGCCATCACGCCATCACGGCATGTTTATGGCGTACGGATACAGAATCGTCCAAAATTGAACAAATTTCGCTCTGCCAAGAAAAGTTTATTCCCAAATTGTCTGGTTTTTAATTATAAAATGTACTAATGTTTAAAACACAATATTTACCGTATTTGGTGGCTATTACCGCTTTTCTACGGTCTACAAAACGCATTTCATATCGATTTTCCTTGTGCTGTTACTGTTTTGTTACTGTTTTTTCAAAATAAAAAATGGGGGTCACCTTCTTCGTTTCCGAGGTAAGACCCAAGAAAAAACAGCAATTTGAAAGAAAGTGCAGATTGTATCCTAGCCTGTTGCACTGATTAAGACTGTCATTCATTTTTCGTCGTTTCACTCATCTATAATTCATCATGCTGGGCTCCCTGTGGTCTCTGCAACTTCCGGAACCGGAAGTTGAGTAGCCATGCAAGTGTACAAAGTTCTTTTTTGAACAGTTGCCAAACCACAAGAGAGTTGGGGGAAAAAATATGGCGGAGGAAGATAAAAAGGAAGTGCCACATTGGACTTACAAAGATGTCGGAATCTGGTTAAATAATAACGGCTTTCAAGAATACACACGTCTCTTAACTATAACACACAAAATCGACGGAAAAGTTTTACTTCTTTTGACCGAAAATGACCTCCGTTCGCCTCCACTTGAAATACAAATTCTTGGCGACTTAAAAAGACTGTGGTTTGCAATCAGCCAACTTCAAAAACAATACGATCTTGTATCAATTCAGCCTAATGGACTTATTAGAAAGGTTCATTACGACCAAGTGGACAGCCCACCCAAGATCTACAGCAAAAGAGAAGCTAACGAAGAAGAAATTCATTATGTCATAGCATCTAGTATTTCTAGCGTTTCAGAAACATGGCGAACTTGCCTGAGCATCTTGTATGCTTTTTTGGTGTTTTGTTTGACGTCGTTTGTAATGACAGTGGTCCACGATAGAGTTCCTGACATGAAGAAGTATCCTCCTTTACCAGATATTATTCTAGATAGCGTTCCATTAATTCCTTGGGCTTTCACGATGTGTGAGTTCACTGGCATTGTTCTGGGTTCGATGTGGTTTGCAGTTCTCTTCTTGCACAAACACAGGATGATCCTGCTACGTCGTATGGCCGCTCTTTTTGGTACTGTCTTTCTGCTTAGATGTGCAACTATGTTCGTGACTTCTCTCAGTGTGCCGGGAGTTCATTTGGAGTGTTCTGGAAAGGTGAGTTGGAATATTTATTATAGAAAACAATTCATGAAATATATATCGGGAAATAAATTCATGCAGTGTGAAATTGAAATCCATTTTTTCTGTTTCACTGGTCTTTGGTGGATGAAAGTTAGAGGAAAGATAACTAACTAAATAGATAAATCAGTCCTCTTGAGAAAATAAAATAAGTCTTTGATGCCATATGAATGAGTAGGCACCTTTTCATTAAATAATGTCTTGTGACTTACCTGTAATTGGACTATAGGGTCACCTGTGTAAAAATACAGGTAAAAATGTTAAAAATCTACAGCATTTCATCTAAAAAATCACTTCTCAGAGTTCCTATCATAATTTTATATTTTTGGGGCACTGTCACTCACACACTACCAATACATTAACTAGCATACATGTTACATGTTGATTTTTATGGGACAGGGGGAAGGAAAAGAGAACTGGGGAAGGAAAAGAGAACTGGAGAAAAAACCCTCATTCTCTACTTTCGCATGCCCCATAATGCATTGTGCTTTGGGGTGTAAACGACAAGAGAAATCTTAAATATTACCATAAAGATTAATCAGAAGGAACGAAAAACCAACAATAATGCTTATGAATATACTAGAATTAACCAAAACCAGAAAGAAATAAATTTGAACAGGTTTGTGGGTAAATGTCAAGACATTTCTTAGTAAGTCCATACATTGTCTGTAACACTAAACTTTTTGATTTTCCTGTGAGTGTGAATTAACTCTGATTAAACTGCTAGTCAGTGTTTCACTGATGATAGCAAACCTACTCAACAACTGTATGAAAAGTTTCCAGTTTTCTAACGATTTTCTTTTTAGTTACTCCCAAAAGTGCAAAGCATTATGGGGCATGCGAAAGTAGAGAATAGCAAGTGGGAGAACAACCTATAACAAACTCTACTTTTGTGTGGCATGCACAGGGCTCAAACCAGCAACCTGACTTGTTGGGCTCACAGTGGTGAGAGGCAAATGTGTTACTGCTGTCACCCATGGCACCCTGGGCTATATACCTGCCTACTGGGTATACCTATGTATTCCATGATGAATGCCTTGTTTGTCATAAGTGTTATAAAGTTTAGGAAAACTAAAAAGTTTTTTCTTTTGATCTCAGTTGTATGGAGACATCTGGGCCAAGCTTTTTAGAACCTTCCAGATCATCTTTGGCTTGGGAATGTCAGTAAATGGAGTGAGAACATGCGGTGACTACATGTTCAGTGGACACACTGTCGTCATCACCCTGCTCAATTTCTTTTTAACAGAATGTAAGTAAGATATACTTCTACAGTCAAAATGGCTCAGACATATACCCTCTAGACTCCCATTAAGGATTTCATTATTCAAATATTGAGTTGATTGTTCAAACTTAAAATTAAAAATTAATTCTCTACTTGAATTTTGATTAGAAATGCACACAAACTTTATACTGGCTGGCCTTTCTCTAGAATTTTTCTACCTATTCATATGGCAATTGCTGAAGAATCCAAGAATACAACAGGCTATAATAAAACTTGCACTATTTTCTTTCAAATTGCTGGTATTTCTCAAGTAGTAGCTTGAAAATGAAGATGGTGACCCCAGTTTTTATTTTTCAGATACCCCAAGGAAATGGTATTATCTCCACACTGCTTGTTGGGTGCTTAACCTATTTGGTATATTCTTTATATTGGCTGCTCATGAGCATTACTCTATAGATGTCCTTATTGCATTCTACATATCGTCTCGTCTGTTTCTCTATTATCATACTCTGGCAAACAGCCGTGCCTTAACACGTAATGACCAACGAACCAAGGCTTGGTTCCCTCTATTTTCATTCTTTGAGGAGCATGTCCAAGAACGAGTCCCCAATGAATACGAATGGCCTTTAAGGTGGCCCAAGTGGTTTCAACTCCCAAAGAGGAACTCAAAATCACATGATGAATAAATTACTGATGTCACAGTGAAAACAGTTATCTGGGATAAAAAACTAGTGTTGTTTAGATTTGTATGGTCTGCCCAACTAAATATAAGAACTAAGAAAAGAGATGAGTACCTCACACAATCAACTCATTAAATCTTGTTTGTAAGCTAACAGTTAATGTTAAGTGGCTACCAAAAATTAGCCTACTCAAGCTGCAGACACTATGAACTCAAGATGAATGTCTATAAAGGATTTTTTCTGAGATGACAAATCTAGCATTAATCATGGTCTAGCTTCTGTAAGCATCACTAGTTGTCATCTTGTTATGTGGTTATTTCTACCCAAGCTAGACCAGAACTATGCACCTATGTTTTGTCTAACTCAGAAACAGTTTCTGTCAAGATTAGCAGGGATAAACAAATTAAAGGAGCACAATAATATATTATCAATAAAAACAGAGTAATTATTATTATTAAATTAAATATTAAATTATTATTAATAGGCCTTTTGACTTTGCACAGTTTTGGTAACTTAGCTAGGGTATGGAAGCTGACATCCTTTCAGATATTTATTAAATTTAGTATATGCCAATATTCATATTGATAATATTTAAAAATACATGAGAATTTTATAAGCAAATGAAATATGGAAGCTGATATCCTTACAGATATTTATTAATTTAGTATATGCCAATATTCATATTGATAATATTTAAAAATACATGAGAATTTTATAAGTAAATGAAATTTAAAAAAGAAAGTTTGCAATAAAAATAAATAACATGTAGCTACTTGCCATATGCATGGTAATGTCTGAATTAACAGGACAATGGGAGGGTAAGAGCTAGGGCTCCAACACCCCTTTGATGCTTGTGTGTGAATTTCCAACTATTAGGGAGGGGTAAAAGCAAAGGACAGGTTTAAAAAGATATGAAAAAGTAAAGATCCATATTTATATAGCAATACCACTTGGCTGTGAGGAGCTCTGATTGAACTTCAAACAAATGCTGCCAGCCCCTTCTCCCATTCCAAAACTAAATCAGCCCTGGGGGGATTCCCAGATATATTAAATGGTGAGTTGCTCATTTACATTTTCAATTTTCAAAATTTCCAATGAGCACTGCCAATTTTCTCCCCCAAGTCCCAGAACTGCAACCTCAACTTAAAACCATCATTTTCTGTTTGTGCAATGAATTAAGTCTGTTATACACCAAATAGAAAAACCTTGTCGGGTTCAAAAGGTTAAATCATCAAAGGTAAGACCGAGGGGGATTCTGGGTAAATAGGTAATGAGGCCAATAATATGCATATATTGCTAATAATTGCTATAATTCTCAAATATTGCTTTCCTCGAGAATTCTAAGCAATGTTTGAGTTGCAACGATAAATAATATGCTATGTATATAATATGGGCCTTATAGAGTGCTTCCCCATAACCCCTTTCAGACTTACCTTCTATGATTTAACCTTTTGAACCCGACAATGTTTTTTCAATTTGGTGTATATGTATATATATGCTAACCCTCTATTTAAACAATATCAATTCCAGTTAAAAAAGTACAAGAGGGTGGGTAGACATGTGTCTTCTCTCCACAGGGATCCCACTACCCTAAAAAAATCCATACTTTTTTTTTTTTTTTGGAGTTTCTTTACAAATGGAAAACAAAGACTTCTCAAGAACTTACAGTCGATTTCACATTACTTTACCGCGACGTGTTGCGAACTTCGTTGCGAAGTTCCGAAGTACGTTCCCAAGTAGCCAACCAAATTCCGAACTTCAAAGCGTACTCCCGAACTTGCTTGCCGCCAAAGTACACAAGTTCGCTGGTTCGAGGTTTGTTTGCTAGTACTTGGCAAAAAGAAAAATATATAGGATGATCGTCAAATACGTATTTCTGAGTAGAGAAAGACCAAGTATTCTTGCAAAAGAGAACGAAATACGGAAAGAGTTTATACAAGACAACAACATTGTATTACAATGGCTTACCGTCACAATCATCGATATAACGTCGTGTACGGACGAGAGACTTTGTGTATTGATCTAACAAGTTAAAGAGAACCCCAAGGAGTCTATCTGACTTATTCCAATAGGAAAATTTCCAATGCTAAGCTAAACGATGCTGTATTATTCAAGTAATTCAAGTGCTTGCTCGGATGCCGATGTAAACAAACGCCGCAATATACATCACATTCCAATCGTATTCTATCTAGTGATGCGGTAGATACACCTAGTTGCAAGAAGGTTGTCAGAACTTTTGGAGGAAAGAACTTTTGTAATTTATTGAGAAAGGAATAACATTAAAAGACAAAAGAAGTGGTTCAGCTTCAGTGATTTTCTTTTGTCTTTTAAAGTTATTCCTTTCTTACTAAACTACAAAAGTTCTTTCCTCCTATGACAACCTTCTTGCAACTAGGTGTATGTCCTCGCAGGGTATTTTCCCTTATCCTGTATGCCCTGTCCTCTTTTCTCTTTGTCAAGTACTAGTAAACAAACCTCGAACCAGCGAACTTGTGTAATTTGGCGGCAAGCAAGTTCGGAAGTACGCTTTGAAGTTCGGAATTTGGTTGGCTACTTGGGAACGTACTTGCGAAGTTCGCAACGTACTTCGGAACTTCGCAACAAAGTTCGCAACACGTCGCGGTAAAGTAATGTGAAATCGACTGTAAAAGGACTGGGGTTTGAAGGTTTATATATGTATATTAGTGTAATTATCGTATTTTCTCTCGATGTAGTTTGGTCTTCCTGTGGTATTACCTAGTCCCACTCGACCCTCTTATCCCGCACATGCTCAGTAGTAGTCTCATTTCAGTACATTTTTTGACACTTTTTTACTCTTTGTTTAAGAAAGCAGATTTTCCTCTAAATTTGCGCCACTAAAATGGTGGACTACAGCCGGTGGGACCACATAGAGGTAATTATTAATATCATATATCTTGTACATTATTATTTTAAGAAGATTTGGACGCACTGTGCTTCATATTTTGGCTTTACGTTTGCGTTGATATTTTCAATCAAAAGAGAATGTTTTTCTCAAATAGCTAAATCTCGTCTGTTATGGCAAAGAGGATGTTTTTTTTTTTTAATATGAAGTAGTTAAAGATGGCCTCTCGACTTTTGATAAAAAAGGAGAGACAAAAATATAATTTATTTCGAAGTTTGCACACACAGGTGATTAAACACAAGCTTTCAGAAATACAGGAAGTTGAAAACGTTTGTCTAATAGCTAAGTACAATAACTTAATTTAAGTTTAAAGGAGACTCCGTTCAAGACAATATCATGGAAATAGTATACTCTGTCTAAAACTATAATCCTGAAAAACAATACTAAGCAGAAAATCCCATTATCTGCTATACATGGGAGTACCCCCCAAGAATGCATAGAGAAGACAGGGACTGTAGACACTGGGTAGGGAGCGCCAGCTCTACTCTCTCCGACGTTTAGCTAGCAATATGATCAATATTTAGAAATTTTGTTGAGTTAGTCACAAATTATAAGTTGTTCTGTAAGTAGTGTTTACAACATAAGGAGCCGTGTTGTATCAGAATTTTAAGCACATCTAGGTGTATGCTTTCATATTCTGATTTTTTTGAAGTGAATCAAGTTTGGCTGAGAGAATCCAAGTTAAAGTTTATGCAAATGAAAACGATTTTGTATCTGAATTACAACCTCCTTCATGGTCCATAATTTCTATTGTGTTTTGCTCATTAATTATTCATTAGTTGTTTAAAGGTAATAGATACAGTATGAGTGGCCATTCTGTATCTGATTTACAAACTTGAGCCACAGGCGAGAGATTGTAAATCAGATACAGAATGGCCACTCATACTGTATATTGCTTATGATATGTCTAGGTTACCTAG
>WUAP02142389.1:0-12005 GCA_015163945.2 Stichodactyla helianthus | reverse complement strand
GGAACTGGAGACAAGTTCTATCCATCCCCCCACGTTATGCCCCACGTACAGAGGACGGGGAGCTATACAGAAATAATTCCCCACATAGTCAGGCACGTTAAATAGCCGAAGAAGAGAGAAGCCCCACGTTTGCCCCACTCTTCAATCAAGTGGGTCAATCAAGTTTTGCTTTTTTCGAGGGGGGGTCATATAGGTTATGAAAGTGTAGTCACAAAAAATACCAGCCCCCCAAACCATAAATAATGAACACTCCCTAAAGCGTTTCCCATGGGATTCTATTGAAGCCCAACAATCTACATCTTTGGGATACCTGTGTTAAAGTTAGTTTGGCGCCCAAATCCCAGTTTCTTGCTGTGTTAGAGTGCAAGAGAAATATTTCATTCTAACTACAAGCCGTAGATATGGCAATACTGAGAGGGTTTGTCACATTTCTGATATTTTTCATGTTCGCAGCATCAGGAACTATGAAATTGACGGACAAGATCAATCCTGACATTCATCAATTCATGGTAAGGGCTAATGGTCATAGATAACTCAACACATTATCGCATACCTATGAGTCTGATTGCAATGGAACTTCCTTATTTATAAGTTTTTTCGACGTAGGCGAAGCAAAAAGACAGTTGTTTTTGATAAGGCTTTTCTCAGCTGAGTTTGTAGCCTAATGATAAGTTTGTTTACATTGTGCATATGGTTGAACAAATGTTGTAGCATCCATGTTAGGCCTTTATTAGCATATAGATGGTTTGCAATCATTCTGAATTGGTCATGGTACAACTACATACATTGAATTGGCCATGGTACAACTACATACGTTACAGTAAACCCAGAATTCACGAATCATGCTCTTGATCACACATGTACAGTATTTTAGCCCAAATCATGCATCACACCTAACCCCTGTGCCACCCTGTCATCAAAAGCTGTGTTCAAATACTTTTTTGTTGTTTGCATCATAGAAAACAGAATTTGTAAGGTTCGCCAAAGTTCATCCCTGTACAGTGTTGTTTAACTACACCATTGAGCCTGATCTTTACAGAGTCGTGATTGGATGGGTCGAAGTGGTGTGTGCGGCTCTTCTTCTGGTTGCACCTGCCCCTCTCAAGGTGTTAACCAATCTTCTCCTTATGGTCATTATGATTGGGGCTGTTTACACTGTCAGTATGGTTGGTGATCCTCCTGAGAAGCTCATTCCAGCTTCTGTTACCTTTGTCCTGCTTTGTGTCAATTTATTCCTGATGTCCAGAAAAGAGGAAGCACAAAAAAAGAAAACCAAAACAGAATAATCTGGATTTGGATACATTTCCATCACAAATGAAAACTGCAGCATGTATTCAGTAACATGTATTCATGCCTTGCAACAACAGTGTAAACAGGCAGGTGTAAACAACAAAACAATTTTGCTTCTGTAATAGTCTGAACATTTTATCACAATTCGGATTTAATCTTGTAGCAAATATCAGTAGGTATATATATGTACATGTAATTTTATGCTGAATTTAAGTCTGAATTGCATAATGCCAGCTAGCTAGTTAGTGTAGGAAGATTTGCAGCATCTATTCATTGACAATGAGCTAATAATGAGAAGCTTCATTGAACATAAATAACTTTTTAGCACTAGTCAATAGTTTATACTACAGTGTATATAGCCTCCTAATGCCTGAAGAATGTCAGGTACTGTGGAGCACATACCTTACCTACCTCCACAGTCCCTATATGATTCAGTTTTGTAACCAAATGTATGTAATAGTTCAAAGTATTTTTTAGATTTTGAGTTTCCATGCTGTTTCATTTTTTTAGACTATGCATAAAGCCAGGTTAATACTTTGATACTTTTGATACCCAGAACATCATCCTTTGAAACCATAGTTATTTATAACTATGTTTGAAACCCCTATCACACATACTTGCAACAGCAATTGTAATATAAGTTTCTGAAGTGCCAATGTCTGTCTGTCTGTCTGTGAGAGCAGTACATTTATCAATGGTTTACATTTCATCTTGTACATCAGGTAAATTCTGGCTGATTCAGAGCATGTACCTTTGAGCATAATGCTAGAAACACACACTGATTAACTCCAAGGTACTTTTAGGACAAAGCTTCTTGTAACTGTTTGAATCAAAAATATATGTTTATTGTGTTAAAATCATCCACTTTAACTGCTTATTTTATAAGTAAGATATAAAAATCTATACTAAAATGTTATGCATTATATCTCTAGTCTAAGACCTTAAGCAAGTCACGCTTGGTAAAGTGTTGTGTGACGACCCAACCCCAAACTCCTCGCAATTTGTCATGGAAAAAATTACAGATATAAACGTAAATAATATGATCGTGGGCGATAAATATATTTCTTTCAAAGGTATTTGTAAAGAAAAATCAAAATAGCGAAAATTAATTCGGTATTTTGTCACGTGACGCAGCGCGCACATGGCCCACCGCGCTTCGAGTTTCACTCAGTAACAAACTTTAGATGTACAGTTTTCCGAAAAAATATGAGGAGGGTTAATCGATTAGTAACCGGTCTTCTTGTTATAATATTCTGCATGTCTTCGATGGTGAAGATTACGGACAAGTTTGATGCCAAAGCACATGCCGTTATGGTGAGTAAGCCGAAAAAAAGAATCTTTAGGCATGTTTAGACATCGTGTAAACCTATGATCGCTAATTATTTAGCACTGTTTCAACATAACTTAGCTTGAACCTCAGTCAAACATTCAAGTCTAAACACGGCCTAAGAGAAGCAATTACAAAGTTATTCTAACATCTTACTAGTAAACTTAACTTAGTGTAGCAAGCACCCTAGGGTAGCAAGGCTACTCACTCATGTTTCTCTAAATAAGCCGTTGATTTGAAAGCGATCACTCAGTCAATATTTTTAAAACAAATAGAACCCTTCTCTCCCTGCAGTACAACAACATTTATTTGAGACTACTGAGAATGTGAGATAAGTGATAGATATAGAGAAGTTTAGAAGAAAATGGGACAAGCATAATGTATTGACCCAATAGCCTCACTTGGAGGATTTATAAAACAAAAGAGTATTTTATCATGGCTCCAGCTGTGGCTCTCAGCAGGGTGGCACAGGGGGGTTTGGCTTCATGTCTCATGCATCAATGTTTCTAAAAATCACGGAACATATAATAATTAAAATAGAAACTTTACGGATTTCATGTGTGAGAACGATATTTGAAGAAATTGATGTTTCAGCCACACTGTGGTAGCCTTCATCAGAATGATGAAAAAATCAGGAAGCGTGCAAGTATAAGGTACACATAATGTTGAAATGCCAATGTTTATCTACATAGTCATGGCAAACCCAGAATTCATGCTCTAGTATTGTTATTCTCATGCACCATGCATTTATTTTAGCCCAAATGACACATCACACATAATACCTGTGCCACTGTGTCTCAGGCTAGCTATGCATTCCTTAGAGACCCATTGTAAAACAAAATTGTTCTACTTTTATATTATAGAAAAGAGAGTTTGAAAGATTTGCTAAAGTGAGCCCCCTCACACAACTTTTCAAGAAAAGAGTTGATCCAGAATATTTCATGAAAGTGGCTGCAGTAATAGAAGGTTTAACAGGATTATTTATTGTAACTGGTCCACGAGAGGTCAGTATCTTTGGATGTATACTTGGATTCATATGGCAAAGTACAGTACTACAGATGATGTATATGCTGAACAATCCAAGGTTTACGATGATGCCAGCATCAGTGGCTATTATACTATTGATTGTGAAGTTGATTATCTTGGCAAGAACTCCTGATGAAGAATCATCACAACGAGTAAAGAAAGATTAATTTTTATCAATGCCAACCTTTGGTACTTTAAGCCAGTGGGGAGCATTGGAAACTGGCCATTAATTTTTTAAATATTTTTTTAGGGGGCTTTCATTTCTTGTGGTGTGGGAGGGGACGGCATCTGAAGAATTGAGAGGGGTCCCCCCATTCCATAATGAATAATTTAAAATCCCCAGCTTATTGCAGAGTCAATTTCTCTAGCAAATCCCCTTCCCAAATGCCGAACCTGCCACCTTTTCCCCCAAGAGAACCTGAAACTCAGGTTTACAAATGCCTTTCAGGGGGTAAAATTGACCAACAACCAATGTTAATCTCACAGGTCAATAAATAATTCTCTGCCTAATTATACTTAGAAGGAAAACCAAGAAAATATTCAAATGTTATAAAATCATTTATTCTCATATGTGTTTGAAGTAATATCACCGAGGTATTACATACAAAGACCAATGTATCATTAGAAAACAAATTTTTGTACTAGCATTCTCCACTGCCTGTAAGGGGTGAGGTGGGAAAGGTCATTGATTTTTGTGCAATGAAAAAGGGGGCTGTTCAGAAAACAATGAAAACAGGCTTTGAGGATTTGTAAAAATTGTACATAACTTGAAGCAGGTTCTTTAAATACTAAACATGTCAAGATTTACAACAACATCCTTATATAATCTACCATAATTCATGTTATTGAAAATTATTGTACTTGTGCATTCTTCTTCAGAAAACATTATTTTGAAATCAGTACTTGTAAATCATTTTAAAACAGAATCTAAAAACTGTATTTTTTCTGTGTCAACTAGCATAGCTCTGTATATGTATAGCATGAATATTTTTAGAAACCCTGCCAATGCTACATGTACCAAGAAAAAATGTTGTAAAATTGTCAAAAACACTTTTAGACAGCATTGGAAATCCAATTCATCATAGGAACTATTCATTGTAGAAAGATCCTTTGTTATAACATTTGATTTGATGATCTACAGTGTTCATGCTCTTTCAGTTCATCCAACAGTGCAAGAATTAAAATCCGAAGTGTTTCACCCATGTCCTGGACAGTGTAAGGGCCTTCCATTGGTGGAAGATGAACAAATACTGTTGGACTGTTGCCATGATAAAGTGATGTGTAATAAGTGAAGTCACATAAATACCTTGAAAGAAGAGAAAAATAATAGATCACTGTTAAGATAAAACTTATCATTCAAAGAAAATACATAAATGTGCTAAAGTTTTGTCAACTGAGATGGACAATCATTATTGATTGGTTCTCTTTGTTTCTTTTTCTTTTAATCTTGGTGACTGCTGTTCAATGTGTGCAGTAGCTGTAGAAGAACCTATACAGCCATACAATAGATTGAAGTAAAGTGAAAAAGTGAATGCATCCGGTGTGTATATATATATAGAAAGAATAAAGAGAAAAATAACATTAAGCCCTTGGCGGGAATCGAACCCCACATCTTCAGTTTACTAGTTCAATGTGTTAACCAACCACTCTGGAAACGCAGCTGGACAATGTAATGTATGTAGCAACTGTAGGGGATCCCAGGGTGTTATTTTTCTCTATGGGTAAGTCTTTACATACATTACTGACATTGTCCAGCTGCATTTTCAGCGTGGTTGGTCCTTGTAGTGTAGTGGTTAACACGTCGGACTAGTAACTGAAGATGTGGGGTTTGATTCCTGCTCAGGGCTTAATGTTTTCTCTTTATTCTTTTCATACAATAGATTCCATAAGGCTGCATACCTTCCAGCATCATCAGACAAGCAGATATCACAAGGGCTGCCAGCTTGTTTTGCTTTGTCACATAAAACTTTCAAATTCAGTGACGTATGGATAGTTTCAGGAGCACCTGCAAAGTTAATCCATATTGACCCAAGAGTATATCATAATTATTAATTTACTATATATCCATTTTGTTTGGGCAGATTATAAAAAATGGCACAAAATATAGTCACAGCAAATAAAGGAGCATTCATTTTTTAACAGGGTGGGGGATGGGCTCAAGGAATTATACTTAACAAGTGTCAAAGTTTTCAGCTCCTAGTATTAGCTTTGGTTTACAAATATGATTCCATATCATGCACTGATAAAAAGACTCAGAAAATCTACAGAAAATTTACAGAAAATCGGCTGGGTAAAAATTACTCAACCAAGCCCTAAATTCCTATGGTCCACCCCCTTTACATGTAGAAATGAATGCTCCCTAAATTATTATATTGCTTACCTGGAATGCATTGGTTAGTCTCATGGAATTTCTGGTTGACGTCTAGCATTCCTTGATATCCATCATTATGAGCACATTTTTCAAGTAAAATGGTTTTGGCCAAACCATGTACACCAACATGGATGCATAACTGAAATATTTTAATATTTCTCATTGTTACCATTAAAGATCAGTTGAATATTGTCCACAGAGACAGTTTGGATAAAGTAGCATATTTGGTAAAAATTGTTGATTTACCTTTGGGCTATACTTTTTCCACAAATTTGGCAAATTTGTCTTAACATATTCATATATTACAGGAATCTCTTCTGTGATTAGATTTACATGTTTTGTTATGTCTGATGCTGCAAGCACCTAAAAAATACAAATGATCAGGTATGAATTAAGTTAAGCTTAATTAACTGGGAGAGGGGTTGGTTAGGGGATATAAAATGAATAACATTACAATATAACTACCTTGACCGCCTGCATACTAGAATTAACCTTGTGAGGGCCAAAAGGGCCAAAACCTTAAAAAGATATTCGCAAAATCGTGAGAAATCAATCGAACATTAAGCTTAAATAAGCTCAAATAAAAAGCTTACTTAAAAAATATGATTACTTTGATCGAGTAAAAATGTAACAAGAATTAGAATTTTTGTCCAGATGGGTTTGAAGTAGATCGAGTATCATTAGATATCTTTGTTTAATGAAAAATTCAACCAGAAATAAAATAGTATCCCCAAGATAAACGAGATTGTTTACCTGTGACGAAAACGGTAGGCTTCTCCTCCTCCGCCATTTTGAAAGACTACCACAGGAAGCCCAAAAGTAAACATAAAAAAGTAAGAAAAAAACATTGGATACATTATTAAGAAAAAGTGGGAGAGATTGGAAAAACGAAGAAGTCTATACTGTTTAAAAGTCAGACTTAAAGATCGACTATCCACCTCATCAATAGCAACTCAAGCTATTTACAGGATTGGGTTAGCTGTGGTTTTTATCATTCAAGATGGCGGGTCGTGGTGGTAGGGGTAGGGGTAAAGGTAGAGGTTTTACCTTTGATATTGGAACAATTGGATTTGGTAGAGGAGGAGATGCCTTACCTGCTTCCATATTGCAACCACCTCCACTTTATCCAGTGAGTTACTCAAATACAAGTGCTTGTTAAGCTGAATATATGGGAAAGGACAGACCACAATGAATGAATGACTGACAGACAGACAGATGTACAAATATTTAAAAATGGAAAATTTTCTTACATTTATTAAATACTGCAGCCACTAGAAAAGAGACCACTGCCATTAAGAAAGACAGAGTCAGATGAAATGATGTTGCTTTTTAAAGAGAACATCAAATTTATGATGAATACCTCTCCTTACTATGTGAAACCAGAAATTATCAATAAAGGTAAAGCTGTGAGAAATGATATTGAAAGGTAAAGCTATGAAACATCAAATATATATTATAAAAACACATATGTATAGACAGCTTATTATGGCCTTGATTCTTAGATATTGAAAGATATTCTGATAGATATAAAGAAAAAACACAAGATGACTTGACAATCAACTGGAAACCAGGTAGATTATTTCATTTAAATACATTGAGTTAACCATGTATACTTCCCTGTCCACTCCCGCAGCACATGTATGTTATCAATTCACATGATTTGACTTTGTCAAACAGACTGGAATTATATCCCTTCAGAATTGAAGATTAGAGTAAAAAGGTCCAAATCAGGGCTCACTGGTGCTTGTAAGTTTGCATATATAGTGTATTTTATATTCTATTATTAAACTGACATAGTTTATACCATGATGCTCTGCCTGGACTCTGGACCCCTTACCCTTTTATATACCATATTTCTGCAAAAAGGTACCCCTTTCATATACCTTTGCCTGAAAAGGTACCTCTTTTATACTAGCATGGTGAAACTTTTCTGTACCCAAACTCACAAATTCCCAACCCTTTTCTATACCAAAAATAAAAAATTCCCAACCCTTTTCTATACCAAAAATCAAAATTCCCAACCCTTTTCTATACCTTTGGCCAAAAAAGGCACCCCTTTTGGGCAGAGCATCCCTGTATAGGCCAGTATAGGGAGTTCCCACCCAGGAGTTTATATCATTCAGCAACATACCTCTCCTCCACTTCCCTTCCCTCCAGCCCCTGAGGGATGCTATGCAGGCTAAGGGTGGAGTAGTGTTACTCATAGTCACTTAATGCAACAGAATCTTAACACAAGCAGTAGTTCTGATGAGCCACTCACCAGTTCAATTACTGGTATAAACCTTACCATCCCTCTAGTGTAGAGCAAATAAAATTAGTTTATGGATGCATATCAATCAAGTGTTAAAATATGGCTCAAATGATCAAAAATTCTATTTGTCATGAATAATCTGCCTTTTACTTTAATTTTCACTTATAACAGCAAAACCAAACATGAGGAAAAAAAGAAAATCCCTTGAGAATCCTGCTGTGGATTTAGAAAAACTTGAGGTTTGTTTTGAAATTTTTTATGAGAGAAAATTGGAGCATATGCCAATTGACGTCCAAGGCCATAATGAAGAAGTAATGAACTTTATTGAAGTTCAGAATGGAAATAAATGATGGCATTATATATTTTATAAGTAGTATTTAAAAAACGAGCAGCAGTGTTTTATCAAATATAAAAACCCGAGGCGTAGCTGAGGGTTTTTGATATTTGATAAAACACTTGCTGCGCGTTTTTTAGATGGCTTAAAAAACGTCTAGGTATGTTCTCATTTTCTACTGAATTTTTGAGGAATGAACTAAATTTGGCAGAGAAAATCCAATGTAAAGTTTATGCAAATGAAGACGATTCTATATCAGATATAAAACTCCTTCATGGTCATTGATTTCTATTGTGTTTTGCTCATTAATTATTCATGAGTTTTTTAAGTACTGCATAACATGCTCACTGAGGTTAGGCTTGGGGGTTGGCTCCAGATAAGGGATGATGTCCAATTTCTTGCTTGACAGTATAGGGTAAGCATGTCCGTATATATCATTTTCACAGGGGTAGATTTAGGGGGTTGCAGAAGGTGTGCACCCCCCTGCCCCAAGATGAGCTATTTACAGTCAATTATTGGTGCTTGAGTCAGGATCATAAATGGTGTGTATCCCCTCAAAAAAAATCCTGGGGTGCACGCCCCTCAAAGAATGCTGAATCCGTCCCTGCTTTATAGACATGAAATCCAACCAGTTAATTATATGTAATTAAAACAATGTATGTAAAATATAACCATAAAATTCAATCTGATTTGTTAATTTGATTGTTTAATGACAAGATACTGGTTTATTCATCTAAAGGAACTTGTTGAAAAAGAAGGAACAACTGAAAAACAAACTGAGGACAATAAACAACCAGAAGAGAGCAAGGGTGGGGATGCTAGTGATGAGGATGTTGATGAAGAGGAAGAATATGATGAAGAAGAACAAGAAGAGGTAAAAATTATTCTTAGGGACTGGTCATAAAGTACAGAGGGGTTGGGGTGGGCTGAAAAATCAAAACTTCCAATGAATGAATCAGTACTGACCAGCCCTTTAGTACATGCATGATTACAAGTAGCCCCTCTCTTGACCAGGTGCACAATAATTGATGATAACCCCCAATGTATTGCATGATTCCTCTTGAACCACCATGATTCCTTTTTCCCATGCTTGAAAATGATGGCTCACCCCCTCTTTTTTTCCAGCCCCTCCCCTCCCTGTACTTTATGACCAGTCCCTTATGGGACCACTTTATTTTCATTTCTAATATACATATGCGTACCCCAAATTTATGGTGTTCAGCTTACCCATAGAGAAAAATAATGCCCTGGGATCCCCTACAGTTGCCACATACATTACAATGTCTGGCTGCATTTCCAGCATGGTTGGTCCTTGTGGTGTGGTGGTTAACACATCAGACTAGTAAACCAAAGATGTGGGGTTCGATTGCCGTCAAATGCTTAATGTTATTTTTCTCTTTATTCTTTTTATATATGCACACCAAATGCATTCACTTTACTTTCATTCCTTATGAGACCAGGTTCTTTCACAACAGATTTTATTTAAGTTCACTTAACACACACAATGTGATTTACATAGAGCCAAGTGTGATGAGTGATGATGATGATAGCTAGAAATAAAATATGCTTCACTTCAGCACTTAGCTATCTAAGGTCAGACTACACGATTGAGAACAGCTATTGTGATATTAAGTATAACAAGTATTCAACCAAAGCACTTGGCTGTAGCTAATCACATGCACTAAATGTCTTTTCAAGGCAGGAATTAAATTGTCTTTGAAACTAAGTTGTTTTTGTAGAATTACCAGTATATGAAATGTAATGACTGATAAAATATTAATGAAGAATACATGTAGGCCATGAACTTGTAAACAACTAACCAGCCTTGACTATAATAATTATTCTCTTGCAATCAATAACACTCAATATATAATGGATGCTAACTCACTAGACCATGCAGCCTAGTTTGATTGACAGGCATAAATTTAACTGTTATTGGCTTCACTGGCTTCACTTGGCTACATTGCATCAAAACCAGGTGTGAATTAAAATGGAGCCTAAAAAGTTATGCATGTAACCTGATGGTTGAAGAGCTTTTCATTCTTCTGTTTTAGGAAAATGACTACCTTGTTTCTCATTTTGATGATGATGATGATCTTGCAGAAGATGATGACATGGATGAAGGACCTATTTACTAAAAGAGGGTCTTTATAAACCCATGTTCATAGGGTTTCTTTTTTTAGTGGCAAGGAAATGAAGAAAAGGGTTGTAGGACAAATCATTGATGTTTATGAAGATGAGGCTCTTGCTTTTAGAGTGTTCACTCTTGGCTGAACCATGTCATGGTCAATGACGACTGATGTTCAAGATCACTAGACTATGACTATGACCTTGCAAAAAAGATAAATGTAAATGAAGAATCTACTTGCTGAAATATTTGTTAACTACGAGTTGTACTACTCATGGTGATATACAAAAAGAAAACAAGAAACAACTTTCATGCTACAAAAATTCCAACAAACATGCTATTGAGTACAGTTCAAAAGTGTTTGGATACAATGTTTGTTTTAGAAACAACACAACTACTTTTAGTTTCTAGACATGTTTTGACCTGCCACTGCTTTCTTCAGTAGACAAATAAGTAGAGTTTACAAATTGATTATAAATAGAGACTGGGGTGTACTTGTAATTATCACCCAAGTCTGTATTTATAATCAATTTGGCAGCAGCTAGACTGTCGAAACATGTCTAGACAACTAAAAGTAGTTGTGTCTTTTCTAAAACTAATCATAAATCTTCTGCTAACAAGACCATTTGGATATGGTTTATGTTGATGCTAGTGCACCATCTTTACCCTTTTTAAACCAAAACATGGTTTCCTCAAATGGCACAGTGAGCAGTGTTTCTCCTTTGCTCACAAAATGCTTATCAGTGAGCGTCTGAAAAAACAACTTGAAATCATTGGTTACTTTCTCTTCTGAGGCTGTAAAAACAGCAGACGACAAAAATAAATCCAAAACTGAATGTTTGTCCGTATGCCATGTGAACAGTTGAAGCTTTGCATGGCCTTCGCTCTGAAATTTTCCAGATCGATTGATGCAATCTATATAGTGACCTTGATTTAAAGGCTCAAATAAAGTGCCTTGTTGTCGGTAGAGTGGCTCAATGTACTTGCCAATTTCAGCAATCCATGAAAAATTAAAATCTGGATTAAACCAGAAGACGCCAAACATTCCTCCTTGCACAAGGACGCGACTTATTTCGTCAAAACTCCTTTGCGAATCTGAAAACCAGTGCAAGGAATTTGCAGCAACTACAGCATGTACGCTTTCATCTGGGAGTTCTAAGGTGGAAAAAACTCATGTTCAAGAAATGAATGAAAAAATTCTATTACACCTATTTTCAAAATTACGCGACCCAGACATTGAGCGGCGACTGCAAAAGTCTGGGATTTTGGCTTCCGCCA
>WUAP02142378.1:0-12012 GCA_015163945.2 Stichodactyla helianthus | reverse complement strand
TTTTTAAAGTAGCCGGCGGTCAGAAGTTAAGTAAACGGCGGTTTATCGCCGGTAGCCGGCTTCTATTGACACCCCTGAGAGTTGTTGATTCAACAATATATAATTTACATAATAACGCCACGAAGAAACTGCTACGGTAATAAAATCGAGGCTTTGGCTAGTATACTAGACTCACTCAACCATATCTTGGGAAAGGACTATTGAACGTTTTGCGATGCTGTGTTGGTGTGATGGCTGCGATGCTGTGTTAGTGTGATGGCTGCGTTAACAGGTCTTCAGAGGAGGACTGGTAACTAACTCGTCCCGTTTGGAATTGTGGGACTGAATCATTCAAGGCTGACCACAATGTAAGATAAAGAGGTTTATGTTCCCTTCGAAATGTTAATGTTACTTTTTGAATCTCTCTTTTTTGAATCACAATTTAGATGAATTTTTAAAGCTCGAATTTTGTGCAAGGAAGCTGAAAAATCTGGAAGCAGCTCCGAACAAAAGAAAAGAAATTTAAACCCAACTCGACAATAAAATGCTGAAATGACTAGCCTTAAAACCGAAGATATGTAGGAAAAGAGCGAGGGGAAGAAACAAAACAAAACAAAAAACAAAACAAAATAAAAACAAAACAAAAAACAAAACAAAACAAAACAAAAACAAAACAAAAACAAAACAAAAACAAAACAAAAACAAAAACAAAAACAAAAACAAAACAAAAACAAAACTAAAACTAAAACAACAAAAACAAAAACAAAACAAAACAAACAATAGACCTTATTCTCTTGGGCGTAATGTTTTTCCATTAAAGACCTCTTTGGAATACGTTTCTTTGTTTAACATTTATCCATATTAATGTACCTTCTCAAGCATTACTATTAAACAAATAAATAAAACCCAGGGTGAATGACAATTGACTTGCAATGGAAAAACAACGAATAAGGTCTACAGAATACTATGAAAAACTGCACAACTAGGACATATCGTTTCTTATCTTTCTATTTTCATAAATTACCAACTAAACAACACAGACTTATTCACTTGCGTTTTTCATACGGATTGTACGGCTTGAACGTCGCTCTAAACCCTTTATAGAATCGGTCATTCTTTGAATTACTGTAAAAGTGAATCCACATAAAATTCTTCGTAATGACGTCACCAGAGAGGGGACTGGGACCAGACCAGGAGATCTCCAGAGGCGCGGTCACCCATGGTCCGTGCGCGACCTCCAGTCGATCGTAGGCATTTTCGGTGCTGAACTCGGGAAGTCTCAAAGCGATATTTGTATTAGGCATGCGCAGAAGCCATGTGCAAGTGAGGTGAGGTGGGTAGCCATTAGGAAAACCTGGGGAGCGTATTTCTCCTGTTTGGGACGTGAACATGCCACCGCAATCTAGAGAGATATTCATTATCCTGACTTTAACTCAGGTGGATACAAACATTCGCGAGAAGCAAATAAAAATAATTACGTGATTGTTTAATAATTATGTGATTGTTTAAGAGTTACTTATGTAATAGGTAATGAAAATGCTTCATTAGTTTAGAAAATCAGTACATTTAGTAGGAGGACTGGAAAGGAAAATATGTGCCCACAAACGTGGTTTTTGTCTATGGTTTTTATTGGACCGTACGCGCCAGTCCGTTGGGTCACGTGATAATATGTCATAATAATAATACAGTGTACATAATATGTCGTAGTGGACCAAAAATACCGTTAAAAATGATCAATATTAATTATTATAAGTATCATTAAGAGTATTGATTATATTAATTTTCCAGATCTGCGCGATGAAAATATATTGATTGACATTAATTATTAGAAATATTATGAAAGGCAATTGGCCTTTTTTACTTTGGGATGTTTAACCATTTCAGATCACCTGTCATTCTCTTGGGTTTTATTCGTTTCTCCGAAACGCTTGAGAAGATGCATTAATATGCATGAACCCTTGAACAAAGAATCTTATTCCCAAGAGAATGACACGTGGTCTGAAATGGGAAAACATTACGACCAAAGTAAAGAGGCCTTTTATCATATTAATTTATGTCTGTCAGAGAAAACATCAATATCAGTTATCAGGAATACTATTAGCAGTAATAGTCATATTACTTAGGCATACCTGTCTGATCGTACGATAATTCGAATCCATTGTTCTGATTGGCTCCATCAGAAATGAACCTTATTCTCAAAGAGTTCCCAGATGACGTCAGAGCACGTGGTTTGTCCTTGATACCGCTGAACACTATCATTGGCATAGCTTTACCGGTGTCATATATGAATAGTTTATCCTTGCCTTCCTCAGTGCGGAACTCGTTGAAGACGATACGAACCTTCTTTCCTTGAGGTACGCGGATCTCCCATGTGCAGTAGTCGTTGTTAGGGTAGTTGTTAGGGAAGTTCGATGATTGAACAGTCCCTGAGGGTCCGTGTACGATACTGCCACAGTTTGAAGCTGAAAGATTAAGGGAAAAATTAAACTCGGTTTTAAGCATTGTGCTTTACCTTTTGATTTCCGCTAAGGACTCAGGGCGCAGGTTTTCTTGGTCCCAGTTTTAGTAAGAAATAAATAAAAATAAATGGTCTCCCCTCATCGTGAGAGAAAACAGGAAATGACAATGAATGTGTCAGTTTTACATGATATTTTTTGGAGGACTTTCACGGACTGCACTGCGCATATTGCAGCCATACAGTTTACAATCATAAATAATGTAGAACTGTTGAACCTGGAGACAATCCCCTACTCTTATACGAATAGCTAAACAGGTTCTTTAATGTCCCCCATTTACAGGTTAAGAAAGGGATGGGAGACAGGGCCTACGGTTTAAAGTCCTTATCCGAGAAGACTTGATGTAATTACAAAGGCAGCACCTTCTCAGTTATTTTAAGACCCTGAGTGTTGGTCCGGCCGGGGCTTGAACCCACAACCTCCCGCACAACAGACCGATGCTCTACCAACTGAGCTAACCGGGTGGCGGTTAAAATTTATTTATTTTAAAACTTTTCTTTGTTGGATATTAGGAACCATTCAGTCATTATTTATGACCTAGGGGTGGTTGGAGAATTTTGTTAGGGGTGGGGTGGGGGATCACAAAGGTATTGCAAAGAAAACGAGGAGAGATCATCAATACAACGACAGACAGTAAGGGGAGACCACATACCTCTGTCCGTAAATTTGTTCGAAAACGAGGGGGGATCCCTTTAGTCCCATAGTGCCTCAGAAGGATTTATTTTTATTCAGGACCACATGCATGGACAGATTTGTGTTGCTTATTTACCTACGCAAGTAGCCTGGGTTCCAGACCACGCACCAGTCTCCTCGCAAACTCTACTGTTCGAGCCTTGTAGCTTGAAGCCTGGGTTGCAATCAAACCACACTTCCTTCCCGTATGTAAACTCGTTACCAATCTTAAGACCGTTTGTTGGTGTCCCGGGGTCGCCACAGTTTTTGACTGAAATAGAAATGGAAAGAGTTTTATCCGCTTGAAATGGCAACCAAACAAAACTCACGTTTCAGCATGACGTCACACCTATTGCTTTAATAGAGCTGTTAAGTGTGACGTAATTCGAACGAAAAACGACTTCCGGGTCCAAAATGAAAAGCAGTTCTTTGAAGATTTTTCTTGCTTTGTTCTTCATAGTAGGAATTTGTGTACATAGGTCTGTTTATTACAGGTGGAGGAGGAATTGTGGATAAACGTTTTGGTTTTATTTTAGCGCATTTTGTGAAAAATTGGACCCGGAAATACGTCACTACTTAGCAGCTCTACAGACCAAAACCCTAATGACGTTTCATACCTAAACTACCACAATCCTTTTTAAAGTCTTTTTTAATATTCAAATGCTCAAAATCCTTTGAGAATACCAAGACAGTAGTGAAACTTAGCATGACAAAAAAAGCTACCGAAAGGGATTCTGAAGGCTTGTAACTAACAACTCCAATTCCATTTCTAAAAGTACCAAGTTATTGCAATCATTCTGATTAAAATCAAGGACTCATTTGTAGAAGATTATGGGTATTCTTTTTATGGGTTTATCTCATCAAAGCGAGGAAAGAAAGAAAGAAAGAAAGAAGAAAAAAAGACGAAATATTAACCATGTTCTAAACAAGTGGGAGACTGGACTCGAGTTGCAGCCGCAAAGCATCTATGCATCGTAGTAGGGTTAAGGTCAAAAGAAAGTTAAGAAAATCTTTTTGCATAGTCCCCGAAGGAACTCCTCCCCATAGTTCAATGCGGGATACTTAAGGCACCAGTCTTTCTTCAACTTAATTTGCAAGAGTAGAATTGGTACTCACTAGTACATGTAGGTTGTACTCCGCCCCATTGTCCATTGGTCTGACAGGTTCTTGACGCGGAGCCTCGTATATTGTATCCCTTGTTACAGGCAAACGTGACTGATGCGCCGTAACTATGGTTACTCCCCATCTTGATTCCATTAACAGGAGTCCCTGGATTACCACAGGAGTTTTCTGCGTCGAGTAAATAAAAAGAGACTCGTTTACCCCTTTTATTACTGGGCTATCTGTAGTAGATGGTAGATTTATGTGGTATGTTTAATACTGGTTAAAGAGACTGGTTAGAAACTGGTTTTCCCCTTTTACTACTGGGCTATCTGTGGTAGGCCAGTCATAATTTACGTTTTTTCTCCGCGACAAAATGGACAAATTACGCAATAACTGTCCCAGTAGCATCGACAGGCACCTGCCATAGTGATCCCGTCGATCAACCAAATTCTTCATCAAGGCTTATATGGTGGTGTTTGCACCGAAGCTAGACCACAACACACTATGTTTAATACTACAGAGATGGCCTATGTTCACTTGAAACACTACTATATCGTAAATTTTCAAGACCTCAAATCTGTGTTATACGACTAGGGTAGATAGCAGAGACCTTGGTCTGGGCAGTTTACAATATCATGCAAAGCTTCGTTTAGCGGTAATCACTTAATCTCTGTAACAGCGGTTTCATGTGTTTGGAGCATGCGCAATACTTACCTAGGCATCTGGGTGTCGTCCCAGTCCATTTACCACTAGCTCCACAGTTTCTTTGTCTGTCACCATCGAGGAAATGCTTTGGACGACAACGATAGGTGACTACTGCATCGAACGTAAAGACTGTCCCGTCTAGATATCCATGCCAAGGTGTGCCAGGATCACCACAGTCAATGACTTGAAACATAGAATGAGAGACACAATAGCTATGTGAAATACAGTTATAATATACTCATAAAAGATATAAAAAAAGGAAAATGGAACCCTCTCAAGTTATTTTTGAAATAACGTTGATAGGAGAATAAAATCCACATTTTTCCGGTAAAAGGAGAAGATTCGAGATAATTCTGAAAGGTGGTTTGAAGATGCCCTTTCATGAGTTGGAATAAGGGGTTGACGCGCTTGCGCGAAAGATTTTATAATGAGGGCATAATTTGAAGTGTAGATGAAGAGAAAATCGCATTCTCTCACTTCTTTTTGCGCAGCAACAGCACACACACACACACACACAATAAAACAAACAAACAAAGAACAAACTAATGGGTTTTTTCACTAACTTTGACAAGTAGGGTCTGATCCAGTCCACCTCTTGTCAAAGCCACAGGTCCTGAAGGCTGCATTCTCGGGTGTGACGCGATATCCCCGGTCGCATGACACTCGTACTGTACCGCCAATTTCACGGCGAACTCCTTCAATCTTGCCATGCGTGGGAGCTGAAAGCTTGGGACAGTCAGCCTCTGCAAAACAAAAATGTAGTAACAAGAAATAACGCAATCTGATATAAATAGACGCACCACGGTGACGTCATCGAAGCCCGCATTCCGCGAATCCAAGAACTAAAATAATTTCTTTCTTGTTCTAGTTTAAGTTTTTTGGGTGCGGCGTTTCATCGGTGTATTAGCTAATCAGAATAGATTGGCTTTTGGATTCGTCCAGAGCGCATGCTCTTCGTTTGACGGCGGAGACCAAAGGATACGCGGGCTTAGACTTGGAACAAAGAGGGTCGCACTAGATACTTACGAACACATCTCGGCTGTTGCCCGCTCCACTGACCATCCTGTTGACATTTCCTCATTGCCACGCCAACCAGGTCATAGCCAGCATTACAAGAGAATGAAGCAACGCTGTTGTACGACTGACCAGCACTTAAGCGAACTACACCATTATTTACCGTTCCGACAACAGCACAACGCACAGCTGCAAGCAAAACCAAAGATTTCTATTTCGCTTCTGAATTCGTAAAGAAACGAAGTTTTCGTATGACTGCGTGACGTCACGGCATACGGTACCGTCACGGTACGGAAGTGATGACCCAGCTGAGCCAATCACAGCGCGCGGTATCACTGTTTATCCAATGAGAATGTTTTGACACGGCACCATCACGGTCACAGCACGATACGGCCATAGCGTGAGTTTTCCCCAAAACAAAAATTGCTTTATGTACTAACTGACAATGATTTTTTAATCGTCCAATTGAAAAGCAATCGTTTTTTCTGTTTCTCCTGCGAACTTATTTTCTTTTTCATTTCTCACTTTCCCCTCGTTTTCCTTTTTATGTTTCTTAACCCCCCTCCCCTCCCCTCCCCTCCCCTCCCCAAACCAATATTAACCCCTATGCAGCATATTTATTCATACACAATTCATTTTAAAAACACTTCCCTTAATTGTAACAAATCATGAACCAATCGGAGCTCACCTTCACAACGAGGCTCGGCCCCAGACCACTTTCCGTTAGCTTGACACGTTCTTGTGCTGGGTCCAATAAGTTTATAGCCCGCATTACAACTAATAGCAATCATGTTACCAAGGATACCGTCACCATGGATACGCTGCTGACCGTTAGCAGGAGCCACAGTTGAAGGACAGCGAATTTCTAAAAATTTAAGTGTAAAATAGTTCAACGTTGTAATGGTTTTCCGTTGTACGAAATCGAAACATTCCATTGGATTGTAGGATCATTGTGGCTTGCGATATAAAATGCAGCATTGAAGTGGCATTAAAATGGCTTTACTAAATTACCTGTGCATTGCTTCTTGTCAGACTCTAAGCTGTATCCACCTCTGCAGTAGCAGACTCCCTTCAGGAACTTGTTCACACACTCATGTTCACAACCATGATTTTTGATACTGCATTCGTTAACATCTGAGGAATTGGAAGAAACAGTGATTGATAACCATGAACAGCAACAAAACGAGAGTAATGCAAGCTATGGCATACAGCAAGTGAGAGTCCTGCACAGTAAGTGAGAGTCAGGATAGGGAAGGGCAGGGTAGGGCAAGACAAGGCAGGGTAGGGCAGGCTAAGGGAGGTCAAGGGAGAGCAAAGCAGAACGGAGGACAAGAGCAAGCAGTCCATGCCATTAGGATAGGCAAAGCAAGGCAAGCCGGGGCAAACCATGGCAAGTCAGAGTATAGGTCTTACCTGAGGGAAGACAAGGTAAGGTAAGGGTATAAGAATATTAAGGTCATAACAATGTGTACCTTTGCAGGTTCGTCCACCACTGGTAAGCTGCATTCCTGCAGGACAGCTACAGACTACGCTACCTGGTTGATTATAACACTTATGACTACATACGCCTCCCAAAGCACACTCATCAATATCTGAAATTCAACAAAGAAAAAGAAAAGGGGGGGGGGGAGGATGAAAAGCTTATTCAGTGCGTGATAACTGAGCAGATTTCGTATGACTATGAATAGCTCATCCATATGTACCACTGTTAAGAGGAAACTATAACTACATATCTCCCCCTTCCCTGTGTGCATACTATCCACTACATATCTCCCCCTTCCCCGTGTGCATACTATCCACTACATATCTCCCCCTTCCCCGTGTGCATACTATCCACTACATATCTCCCCCTTCCCTGTGTGCATACTATCCACTACATATCTCCCTCTTCCCTGTGTGCATACTATCCACTACATATCTCCCCCTTCCCCGTGTGCCGTGTGCATACCATCACATGTTCTTCCATCGCTGTTCAGTTGATATCCTTTCAGACATGCGCACTTGTAACTACCATCGGTGTTAGTACAATGCTGGCTACAAACACCGTTGGTGCACTCGTCAACATCTGCAAATAAATTCACACAGTTCCTTACAATCAGCAATATCCTATTTTCCCTAATCCTTTCTCCTACGACCCATTAATCATTTCGTTTTGGCTCATCTGCATCAGATTTAAGGGTCACTTTGCATGAACACAATAGTTTTCATGTGCAGTGAAGGATAATAAAGCAGTGCCTCTCAAAGTCAAGAACAAGAAACCAGTGATACACTTTCCAAATAAACGACAATATATTACATAATACATGAAGAATAAACGACGTATGCTCAAACCCTCCTCTAGAAGGAAGTTGATTTCTCTCGTAGACATAAAATTGAATATAAAAATGGCTTTTCAGGGCATGGTAATAATAGCAATACCGCTGACCTACGCATGTTGGTGCAGTTCCAGTCCAGCGTCCTTTAACACATATTCTGCTCATGGAGCCTTTTAATTGGTAACCTGAATTACAGTGTACTTTTACCACGCTACCGTGCTTGAATGACGTAATGGGGGTTCGTTGTCCGTTGGGCGGAGTCCCTGGGTCACTACACGAGGCTTCTGAAGGGGATAAAAACAACAATTAATCCCACACCGGAAGTTCTCGCCAAATTCAATAGCACACAGGAAGTACTCGCAACATAATTAGCATACAAAAAATAGTCAGATTTATTAGCATACAGGAAGTGCTCACCATATCATTAACATACAGGAAGTACTCGCCATTTTCATTAACACACAGTAAGTAATTGTTGTATCATTAGCATACAGGAAGTACTCGCCAAATTCATTAACATACAGGAAGTACGTAATCGCCATGCTTATTAGCATACAGGAAGTGCTCGCATTTTCATTAGCATATAGAAAGTACTTGTCACATTAGTATACAGGAAGTATTCGTCGTACATTAGCATACAGGAAGTAATCGTTATAACATTAGCATACAGGAAGTAATAGAACCGGAAGTGCATGTCATGACAGTTATACCAACCTGTTTGACAATTGTTTCCTTGGTAACTGTCAACACAAAGACATCTGTAACCATGGAAGAGCTGAACACAAGTGCCGCCATTCAGACAAGGCTTGGTTGAGCATTCTGAAGACGCGGAACCTGTTTACATAACTCAGATTTGTAAATCAAAAGGTGCTGACATAGTTTTTCTTACTTTGTTTTATGTTCTTAAGACCTCCATTTTACGGTTGGGCTTTCTGTGTCAAACCTCTCTTTCTGTGTCACACAGGTAGTCCAACGGTTGGTTATCAATTTATTTTTTCCTAATACTCAATTTTTCGCGTCCAAAAAAATATAGAAGAGGAGGAAGAAGAAACATAAAATTGCAGCGAAATTATGGATAAAATTGTTCATCCAAGAAAGATGAGCAAAGAAGAAAAATCCAGACGATTCGTGAAGTACCGAGTCTGCGCAACCCAATCAATGATCGATACTGAATACAGGATATTATAACAGATCATCATTTTTACCGAAGAAAGATCTCAAGGAAATCTTAGCAGTCGCAATACTTGGGCCTTTCTTTCGATTCCTCTGCACATGCCTAATCCAAGCTGGTCTAGTTGCTCCTGCGTAGCCAATCAGAGCGAAGGATGCCCTGTACTCACGAAGGATTGGACCTTTGGCACCAAGTCTTATCAGCTGAGGTGTGATTGAAAATCCACTGGACCATCCTTCATCTTGGATAGCAACCAGTACTATTTTACTGGAATTAAACAAAGACCTTCATGAGCAGCCAATCAGTATTTAGAGGGGAATTTCCTAATTTCTATTCAAGGAAAAAGAAGTGTCAAGTAAACTTATGGAATCTTACTCCCCGGTGAGGCCACTAAGGAAGGTAACCGCTTTGTTGGTCTCGTAGTAGCTTCCATGCGTGTCAAAGGAGCGAGCGCTCAGCAACTGGCCTAAAAAGAAAAAGGGATGATGAAAGTATGAGCTGACCTGATGGGAGAATGGAAGTATGGGTGAATGGAAAGTTGGAAAAAGGATTAAATGGATAAATGAAGGGGTAACTGAAAGGCTGGACGGATGAAAAGATGGATGGATGGATGGATGGATGGATGGATGGATGGATGGATGGATGGATGGATGGATGGTTAGTTGGATGGATGGATGAATGGATGGATGATTGGTTGGAGGTATGGATGAATGAATAAATAAATAAATAAATAAATAAATAAATGAATGAATGAATGAATGAATGAATGAATGAATGAATGAATGATTACATACCGGTTTCTCCATTCAAAACCACAATGTTGAACCCTCGTTTCTTAGGTGAATACTCTTTTCCATCAACATTGATGTACGCATGACCACACCCTCCATTAAGCTTGTTTAAATCCTCACATCCCTCGCTTCGAACACTAACGACCAGTGGGGGAGAAGCTGTTAGAAAAGACCAACAAGTCAACATGTCTTTCGACCGGATCGAACAAATTTTCAGGGTCACAATGTTTGAGTGAGATACTTACTGCATTGATGAGTTATGCGAGCAGTCAATCTCCGATGGATCAGACACAAGAACGATTTGAAATATTTGGCAAAAGAAATCCTGTAGCCTCCTTGCTAATGGAACGCTTTTGCTTGTGTGTAATGTTAACCCGTTTCAGATCATGTGTCATTCTCTTGGGTATTGTTTTTTTGTTTCTCGGAAACACTTAAGAAGATAGTTAATATGGATGAACCTCAAAGTATCGTATTCCCAAGAGGATGGCACTTGGTCTGAAATGGGTAAACATTACGACCAAGCTAAACAGGTACAATCAACCTTTTATTAATCTATTCCATCTCGGATCGTAGGCCTTGCTGATTCTGATAAAGGCGTAAGAGAAGGAGAACTAGGAATTACTCGATCTGATTGGCGCAGACTCGGTGATGCACGTTCCTGATTGTTGTTCTTTCCTCATTGAATAGAACTTTGCTAAGACTCAGAAAATTTCAATGATTCCTAAAAAATTTCCCAAACTTGGTTGTGAAAATGAAAATAAGGAAGGAAAGGAAAAGGAAACTGAGACTATTGATGCAAAATAGAAATTAAATTAGATTAAAATTATATAAAAAACAGAACATAAAATGAAATACAAGAAAATACAAAAGAAAAAAACATAAACTGGAGTAAAAAATGCTTGGGCAAAATGCAAAGAAACAAAACGAAACAAGCCAATGAAAGACTAAGTTTAGAAACTAGTCATTATTTATCCCCTGGGGGGGGGGGGGTGGTTTGGAGGATTTTTTGATGTGACACCATAGAAATTATCTGATCCCCCTGAAGCACTATGGGACTTAAGTGATCCCCCCTCATTGTCTAACAAGTTAACTGTATGTTGTTTTTTGTTCGTTGCAAAACTTCGTGATACCTCCCTTCAAATCCTCCGACTCCCCCTCCCCCCCTAGACACACATAGGTCATGAATAATGACCTAGTTGAAAAAGGAAAACCATTCTTATCTGAGGTGAACCTCCCTTACCAAAAACCCTAGAACCCCCTAAGAATGGATAAAATTAAGCTAAATTGAGATAGAGGGGATTAACACATAAATGGCTGTAAGATAAAGTCTTCAATGACAATCAAGCTCAATTTACCTGACTTAAACGACGGAGACGAATCTGCAGTAAAGAATTAATAAATAAGAATGATTAAAGATATACAACAAGAGCAGTAAATCAAGGCCCAAGGTCTCAAAAGTCCTTGATGAAAAAGTAGCATTTTTGAGATGGAAGGGAATGAGAAAGATCTAGAATGGTTTCCCAGTGAGTTTCAGCTCTATGATTGGTTGTATTGTCTGTATTGCTATTGGTCCAGGGCGAAAAGGCTATTAGACTGTTTTAGCATGAGGACGCGACCTTCAATCAGGACGTCGTGCTCGGCTAAAAAGACTGGTACGAGGTGGATTTTCCGCGTCTTGTATCTTTGACGTCGCGTCCGCAACGTGAAAACAAGCACTTTCGCGTCCTGAAGAAAACGTCGAGGAA
>WUAP02142367.1:0-12019 GCA_015163945.2 Stichodactyla helianthus | reverse complement strand
ACTTAAAAAAACTTAAAAGTTGCATGTTTTACCGAGAAAAGTGTTTTGAAAAAAGATGGCCCTTATAGGGCTCCGTAGTAAAACCATGACCACCCCAAGAACAGCTCCTTGTAGTTCCTAATCCCCATCTACAGGAAGGTATATAATACATCATGATGAATAAAACCATGACCACCCCAAGAATAGCTCCTTGTAGTTCCTAATACCCATCTACTCACAGGTTAAGTTGATCATTTTCAAGTGCTTTATAGGATTTCCAGAAAACACTGTACCGTCACAATATGGCCTGTAGACAAGATGAAAATATAGCTTTCATTTATTATACCGTTGGAGGGTCGGCAAAATTACAGGACATGGCTACCAAACATTTCATAACCACCCTACTGTGTGGAGAGCAAACATTTCACAACCCCCCAAGACTTTAGTCATACTTTAAGTCCCATAACTTCCCCTTCAAATTTTGTGATCTGCTCTGCCATAATAAATGAAAGCCCCTTAAATAGTGGTGTTGACGCTGCGGAAGCGTAAAAATGTTCTTAGAGTGGGAAACGCCAAAATATATTCATAGCTGTACTTTATCTTTACCATACTTTAATGTAAGCCTAATTACGCGACGTGATTGGATGATTCACACGAAAACAATGAGAAGCCATTTCAGAGGTACGGCATATCGTATGTACGTGCTGTAATTAGTCAGTACCACTAATACGAAAATCGCTCCATTCTGTGTTTACGTTACCAGTTTTCCAGGGACAGGTCTGAAGATTTCAGCTCGACAGCTATTTGCTCTGAAACCAGAAAAACAACAAGTTAGGAACCACCTCTGGCATTTTAATGACATACTTTAAATTCTTCGGGTTAACGTGATGTCATCGCTTCTGTTTTGCTGTTGATTTACCTTCTAAGGGAACGGGTCATTATTTATCGCCGGGTAGTGCGGAGAATTTGGGAAGGAGTGGGGGTCACTGACGTCCCATAGCATCTCAGGGAGGGATTAGATCATTTTTGTGGTATCACAGTAAAAACCCTCAGACCCCCCCTCCCAGGTGGTAAATAATGACTGGTCCTTTATATCTTCCATCATGGCGTCCATATATTTAGCATTCAATGTCTGCACTGCAATCTTTTTCACTGTTTTTGTCCCCTGACCTCACTCGCTAGCGCGAATGCTATAAAATATTGGGAGACTCCGTTAAAGTTAATGATCAGCTGACTTACCTAATGATGCAGCAGAGGCTAAATTGTACTTAAAACCAATAGCAGGTGTAGCAAAACCAAAACTGTGTAAAACAAAAAGAAAAAGGTTTATAATTTATGCAATAAATACAAAAAAATCAGGCACTAAAAGTGTGCGTTCAAGAATCGTTGTCTTTCTTTCATTTGTGAATGTGAGCCAGCTCCACATTCAACCTCGTGTAAGTTGAAGTTAGAATACTGACATCAGTTTTATTAAACCTCCATGAAACAACCTCTGGACTGATCTAGTCAGGGCATGGCTATCTCACAGATCAGTTTTGCGGTAGGAGGAAAACCCTTGAATCAAGGAAATACCGAGCCCAGGAATGGAACCCGAGATCCCAGAGGTGATCCGCTACACCACCCTTGATTCTCATATCATTTCTGTACAGTAATCAACAATAATCAAAATTCGGCAAATACCACCTGAATGAGGTATCTTGTAAGCTATTGAAGTAGAACTGGAGGTCCCGCTTCACCACTCTTAACTAAAACAGAATGGTAAAAAGATCAGAAAAAGATGACAATATAGTTTGGCAGGATATGATGTTTCAGTCAAGGTCATGACAGGGCCGGTTTGGGACTGGGAATTAATGCAAGAATAAAACTGCCAGTGATATGATATGAACTAGGGAGAGACTAGGGAGAGTCTACAGAGCACGCAGTTGATATAATATATTCATGAAAATACAATGAACAACACATAATACAATAGATAGAACGACAATAGATTATATGAATACATTACATCAACTGAGTACTCTGTAGATTCTCCCGATTTGGCTCCACGTGTTACGGAAAACTGATGCCATGTGAACATTTACAGTGGATCAAAGAGTATTTGCACAGTCCTGGATCCTTACTCCTCTCTACGGCCCTCTACCCCTACCGTTAGGTATAAAGCCCTAAGAACATAGTTGTGCTTACCTCATCTCTTGAAACATCATAAACCTTGAATGTTCGCGTTTTTGAATCCGAAGCAACTGATGAAAATGTATGATTGATCATTGCACTGCGAAGCTAAAGAGAAATAAAATGTAAAAATAAACTAGTAAGAACAGTCAGTTTCTCACTTCTGATAAATCAAGTCCTGCTTAGTACAGGCTACGCTGCTACAGGTCACTAGTACAGAAAAGCAGCCAGGAGACTAGATGACTGCTTCTTAGTTTTCGAAAGATTTGTCAAAATTTTATCACTTTCTAGTACTGTCCAACTAACTTGTTTGTGTAGTAAAACAATTAGACCTCAGTCTGCCCTTCTGGGCTACCAATGAAGTAGCCCACTTTAATGCCTCTTATCCAATCCCTAGCAAAAGAGTAGTAATAGCACGGAATAGCCCCCTCCCCGTTCTGTTGTACACATATATACTTAAGAAGAAATAGTTCTTTTGCAGCAAATTCCGAGGTGCTCCCTTATATGAGGAGGCGGGAGTGCTCGTCAGAAATTTTGAGTCTTGTCTTGGGGGCATGGAAACCAATGATTTTCGCCCCTAAAAAAGGAACAAAAAAAAAACAACCAACCAAACAAAAACAGCGTATGCCTGTCATTATTTTAACAGGCAAATATGCGCTCAAAAAAAGTATCAGCTTATTCTATTAGAGGTCGTTTTAGATTTTTAACTGCCTAAGCAGTACCAAACTACCAATTTCAACCCCTAAAAGGTACGACGAGCACCCTTGGCTCTTTTGCATGGAAGTACCCCTAACCTCCCCTCCCCTCCCCCACCTGGAAGCAAATAGGCCTTTCCCAAGATATGGTTGAGTGAGTCCTGTACTTGCCAAAGCCTCGATTTCAGTATGTACCATCGTGCACTGAGCTATGTACTCTAATCTGATACAATGGACTTCGGGATGATTTTAACAATAAAGCAAAGAAGAGTCGTTAATTAAAAAAATATATAATTTACATAATAACACCAGTAGAAACTGTTACGGTAACGAAATCGAGGCTTTGGCAAGTACTGGGCTCACTCAACCATAACTTGGGAAAGGCCCATTAAAATGCTCGGATATGTCATGTTCAAGGACACGGCACGGCACGATCATACAACATTTGCGCTAAAAGATGAACTTATTGTTACCTTATGAACATATTAGTTTCATCACCACCATGACCAACAAAGTTATGGCAAAATAGTGTGTGGCTTACCCTGGTTTCCATAGAAACTGCCCTTACAGCCATCACATGACGTCTCTTTGATGTAATATCCTGCGTTCTTGTGGTGTTTGATATGTCAAGCTCATCAAGTTGGTCTACTGACAAATGAACATACCCACAACTCATAACCTTTCTGGACGGTACCTCGTCGTCATGGTAACGTGTCCATGACAACACCAATGAGCAGGAGTATTTTGGTCCTCTTTGGAATGAAGGTAGGTCAGTAACAGTAACCACGCAGGTTTTTTCTCCTGGTTTCAACTCAGACTTGTTTTCTAGCCCATTGTTTTTTTCATCAATTTTTCTTCTCTTGGGATAAGAAACGAAGTTCTTTTTATTGCATTCAGGCTCAGCTATACAATGACTTTGGAGGCTTTCCTCGTGGTCACCTGGTAAGAGTTCTGTAAGCCTTGGATTATTGGTGTAGTATAATGTTTGAGAACATGACTTGATGTTGCCTCCCTTGAAGCTCATCAATGACAATGAAATGTCAGTCATGATGCTGAAATGGAATATAAGGAACCATGTTACATGTAGGTTTTGCCTAATGCGTTTATGAAGATTACATTGCTACATATTGATGTATCTTCTAAAGTGTTGCTATTATAAGAAAACTATAATCAAGGGAATGGTTTGTCTGAAAAAGGCAAACATGCCCAAAATGTCATGTCATGTGCATAGAATTAAGACTGCCAATATTTCACCTCAGTAAATATTCACCGTTAATCACTTCACTTTTGGTGGATAATTGTGTTAGTTGTATCATTACTCAGGTTATTATTTGAAAGAAAATAGACAACATCAATCTGTTTCTAAAATGTATATTGCATATTTTGAAAGTGGCAGTCACATTAACAGACACAGCATACTGAATCCTATGTTCATCTGTAGGACATTATCGAGAAATGGTCAGTAGTTCTTGACCCATAAGCACGCATGATTTTCTATTATCACCTGCGTAATGATACTAAAAAATATAAAAAAGTTTCTTATCATTTATCTCTTTCTCAACCTCAAGGGTCTACCTCTTGCCATTGTTTTCCAGTTCAACTCCAACAGTCCACTTATCAGCAAGCACTCTTTGCCATATGGCCAAAACTCTACACATAGGGCTGATGTCACTCGGTTTTGGATACTGTACTCCTTCTCCTGCAATCAGATTGTCCATTGATAGTTTATCAGCTAAGGGTAATTTTTACCAATAAATACATTATTTAGTTGGATCCTTAAAAGTTAAGTAAATTATATACTCTGGATCTTTAATTTCAAAGGTAAAACAATAGCAGTTCAAGGGTTTGGCTACAATGTCTTATTTACCTTCTGCAGCATTTTGACCACTGATTAAACACACACAATTCGAATGCTAAGAATTAAGAGAAAGAAAAGAGAGAGTTCAAAATAACTTTTCAGTTTGATAATAGATTTTGTAGTTTTAAAATTTTCTTTGATCAACAAATCACCAGCAGCTATTTAGAACCCTAAAAGTATAAAGCCATCTTAAGTCCAGAATGTTGACAGTTAGTTGCAATTAGAGGATACTGTTCATAAAAATGAAGGCAGGGGTGGATCCAGGAAGGGGCAGCCATATATAGTTTTATTTGTTCAAAGTAATGGATTTACAGTAACTAGCCATTTTTCACATTTGTTTTGAATCTTCCATCAACAAAATAAACATTGTAATTTTCAAAAATGGCCTCAAATCAAAATAGTACTTTCAAAATAGCATTCATTTTAAAAAGTCTGATATCACTCCGATCCACAATTTGTATATTACTTGGGAACATTTGGCCAAGGCCCCCTTATATTTTTGGCTGGATCGGTCCCTGAAAGACATGATTACACTAAGCTTGATATGTTGTGTGACCATGAGGGAAGAGGACTTGATGATCTGTCATTGAGAACATAATTTCACGTTTCCAAGTCAGGCAGTTTTTATTTATCTTTCTCTCTTATAAACAGAGATTGCATAATTATGACCGGCTGACATATAGTGGGCAACAGTTGGCCAACTGTAGCTGCTATTTTTCAGCCATGTCTATGTTCTCAGATACAGTTATTTATTTTTAAAAATTCTGTGCTCTTTTTATCACTATATAGCAGCACTAGTGTCATAGTAAGTTCACAGGTACAACAGCTCAACATCTGGTTTACCCACATACAATGCTTTACAGATAGGCTTTTCACTGACATATGAGAACCAGACTTAACAGGCATTTAGTACATACTTTAATATTTGTCCTTGGTGCAGCTGTAGTCTTAGGTGCAAGAAGTGTCATCCTATGGAGTGTGTTGCATGTAGCATCAATCATTTCCTTCTTCTCATCACATTCCATTTTTCTTTCAGTTAAAAATGCAGCATTAGCCTATTGACACAATGCATCCAGTATCAGAAGAAAGAGGGGGAAAAACATATACATTGCCAGTGGCAGATATTATTGGATGTTAGTGATTGAGATGCAAATGGGAGAATAAGCAACCTCACAGCCTTCATCACTTGATGTTTTTTTTTTAAACAAAAGAATATCTTACATGTACATTGCCACATTGTGTTAGTGTGTTCCTAAATTTACAAACACGATTTCATTCAATGTGACTGAATTTATTTACAAATCACCTGCAGTCTTGCCCTTAGAGCTTGAATTGTTTTGTGAAGAGATTCCAGATTTTGGTTATCTGGTGCCAGTATCTTATTCTGCCCTTGACTTTCCTAAAATAAAATAGATAGAATGAATTGTTCCAGTTAATTGGAGATGCATTTAGCAAATAGGAATTCCCAGAAATTGGTACAAGGCATTTCCTGCTGCTCCGCTGACATTACCATTTGTGATATACCATAGTTATAATCATAACACAATATACTGATAACATGTCATCCTGTTACCAGTAGGCACTTGTGAAAAATTTGCACTATGATTTTGTAGTCATTAAGAGAAGAAGACAATAAGCTGTGGTTGGCAAGTCGTTACCCTGAAAGTATGTGTGTGTGGTACCATTACCTTACCAACCACAAAATCATGGTGTGCATTGTTCAATCCATTCTTCCTCGGTATTCTGACATCCGTGTTGACAAAAACGCCTGGTGCTTAAGCTCTCTAATAAATATTTACATACTTTTTATAAGGAAGCTAGGGTAATGAATGAACTTATATTTAATTAGAACCATGTGAGGTGTTCCAAACACTAACAATAGCTTACACTCTATTCAGCTCAGATGTTAAGTCTTGTGGAGGGAAGAAAACGAAAGAACCCAAAGGAAACCTAGTTTGTGGCAGTGGTATTGAACAATACAGCAAACAAACTCAAGTTATGGCATGCATGGCACATGTTGTTAGCAAACAAACCTGACTTTTTGAAAAATCTACCTGCTCAGGTGTTATGCAAATGCCACTCATATTAGTGAGAATGAAATTTTGTAATGTGTCTGCAAAAAAGAAAAAGAAAAAGAAGAAAAAAAAAATTAAATAAATTAAATAAAGTAATGCAAGAGTAAGTCTTTTAGAACATTACCACACAATTAATGGACAGATGCATAAATAGAATGAATAGACAGATAAAAGAATAGTTATTAAATGAAAGCTGAAAAAACATAATTAAGGGGGCTATACAATCAATACAGTGAAGGAAAAAGCTTAGATATCTGTTAGATATCTTTAGATTTACTTTTTGTCCGAGTATGTTTGACATTTTGTACCCCCCCACCCACAACACACACACACATAATCAATTAAACTACACACCTGGTTGGTTGAGTGCCAGGATTATTACATGCAAACATGATTGTGAGTGTTACAACAATTTTATCATTGTGAGAACTGACAACAAACCCACAGCCACCGTCACCATACCATACATCAGAGGTACCTCTGAGACCATTCAACGCATCCTACAACCATACAACATATGAGTCACACACAAGTTACCTGTTAAGACATTTATTGACTAATGTTAAAGGCAAGGACAAACCACTTAACAGACAAGGGGCTGTTTACAAAACACACTGGACATAGCATTGGGACTCTGCAGCTTGCATTACATATTGCACCAACTATCACCAATGCTGCATACTTGAAAGCTGGTACACACAAACTTACAACAGAAACCACTCAACTGTTGCCAGACACTCCCTGCACCATACAACAGACTAATTAATGACTTAAAACACACCGACAACATGAGTAACGCCTCCACATGCACCGACACCCCTTTCAACAACATTTCCCACTGAACCAAACGTATAAATAACATCTCTGTCTGTTCGTTTCCTTACTCTGAAGATGACCTGCTCAGGTTGTCGAAACGTCAGATGTCAACAACAGTCTTTCTCAAGACTACACTATACACCCGGACGATCACACAACACCAACAATTTTATCATTGTAATATAAATATAGTGATTGATGCTTTGCACCTCTTAAAGAACCTTGGAGTAAACATAGCTGATCTGTACCCTTTTCCAGGAAATCATCAATTAAAATAATGACTTTATGTGACCACTCATGAACAACCTAAAATCAATAACCATGCACAAAACTTGTTAGTATTTATATGTGACTTTCACATTAAAGACTTTGATATACACTACAAAACTGAGACATCTCTATTTGATAAGACCTACTGCATATTTTATTTCAGTATCAAAAGGACAATTTATTACAAAGCATGTATAATTATAATAGCTAGGCTGAATTTCAGCCATCTTTCCTTGGTTGTTAACCTGTATAAGATGTCAGAAGTGATGGCTAATTTACCTTGCCCTCAATACAATTGATTGCACAAACTTCATTTTTCTTGGACTGTACGACAACATGCATACTAGATTGATCTTCAGCCTGCAAAAGTCAATGTACATGCTGCTAAATACTGGATATACAGATTTTATATCTTTTTCATCTAAAAAGGACCCCAATGTATCCCAAGGGAGTGGGTGTGGCCTGTTTAAGAACACCCAGAGCTATGCATGCATGTTAGGGTAGTTGGGAGTTTCAGCTGTTAAAGTGTTAAGGAAAAAGGTTGAAAACCATTATGGTTAAAGAGAAATATTTGCATAAGTACAACTGCATTGTCTTAGCAGCTGACCTGAAATTAACCAACTAGAGTTTAATAAAGGTTCCATTTTGACTAAATACCCATGATTTGGCATGTGCCACCCCCCTCTAAGATGATGACCAGTCTCTTACCTCCATGCTTAGAATGTGACATGGATTTTCAAATGGCAATTTACAGTGGCTGACTAGCCTGCCTCGTACAAATCCAATCAGCTGTGCCATTGATGTTCCAATATAAATCATTTGATCTGCAGTATTATCAGAATCTGATGACAGCACATTAGTCACATGACAGCACAGTGCTACATGGGAATAAACATTTGGCAAAATCCTTTCACTTGGCTGTACCCCATGTTCAAAATCAATGTATACCCATTCTGATTTATTAGTCTCTGTCTTGATTGTTCCTATGGCAACTAATCTATCCTTTATTGAACCAGACCATAACAATTTGAAGGAAGTAGAAAGTTCTCCTTTAGTGCAAATGTGACATGAATGATCAAGAGATTTTGATCTTGGATTCCAAACAAGAAATTCAACACAGTTGCTGTCCAACCAGACAAGACCTGGCCCATCAGACAGTTTGCATTCTAAAGATGAAATACTGTAGCGTAGATTAAAAGAAGCTACCTTTACCAGAGAACTATTATGAACTAGAAATAAGAAATGTAGGGAAAATTGTCTAGTGATGGTGCAATGGTTCTGAACCAACATACACGGCTGCTTGACTCCTGTCTCATTTTCAACAATACATGCGAAACATATCACTTTGATATCAGAACCATCAATACCAAGATGGAGTTCCTTTTCTTTTTGTATTGAGAATGATCTTGTGTTCTTGTTAAAGCCTTGTACCGTCAGGTTAACACTTTTCTTTTCCTTAGGATGAGTTAGAATCAATACTTTACCTCGATATGCGACGACATGAGTAGAAATATCCCTTTCCATTGCACGACAAACTGTAAACATGTTATGCAATTCCTCGAAAATTTAGAAGTGGGAGTAAAACTCTATCGAATGTGAAAGAAAAAAACTGAAAGAAAAAAACTGAAAGAAAAAAACTGAAAGAAAACGCGGTGCCTTCCTGCGGTTCTCCGCTGACCATAAATACTAGTTAATTAATTTGACTGCGTAGGGCCTGGGTGCTAATAGATAAAACCTTTCTCGTCCGCCATATTGAAAATATTTTCTCAGTTCTGTTGATGTTTTCAACTGTTTTAGCCCAAGATATGCAATATTTGTGCATGTTTTATTCTTAAATCGTATTCATTTTTACCAGTCATGAGTGATGAGTTAAATAACGGTGCCCTTCGGTTGGCAGTAGCTCAAATATGTCAGTCGATGGGCTGGGATGCCCTGCACAAGTCCACTCATGACTTGCTTACTGATGTACTACAGAGATACATGACAGAGATTGGAAAATGTGCTTATGATTACTCGCAGCTTTGTAAGTGTTTGATAGGGAGAGAATGTGGTTCTGGTTAAAAGTCTACAGAACTTAGGAACACAGTACTAGTGCACCATTCTTAAAAGTGTCGTGGAAGTGAGGATAAGATAGGAATGCAAATAAAATGCCACACAATCCGTCTAGAAAATGTTTGGTTTCTTTTGTACGGTATTTCTATCATTAGCCTTCAAAGTACTGTATACAATACAAACTTTATTTCAATTCAAATTTAAGATAGCAAATATATGCTAATATCTTAGCCTCGCTTCCACGGCACTTTTAAGAATGGTGCATTGGGACTAAAAAGATACACTAGAAGTTTAATTTATTTTTATTGATCTTCGAAAGGGTTGGAGGGTTGGAAGGGCAGGCAGACCCAGGGGGGTCAATTTCCCTACCCCTGGGACACTAACAGTTGTCAAATTCCCCTCCATTCCAAGCTCTTCCAGTCTCTCTCTTTCTGTCAAGTGTCAAATTCCCTTCCTCTGGGGGAGAATGTACTTGTCAAATGCCTGCCCCAAGAAGTAAGGTCCTATGTCAATTTCCCCTAGGTTGCCCACCCTGGGGCTAAACATTGATAGGTGCATAAGGTAGATGGACAATTTTGACCTTGAAATGTAACTGGTCTAACCTTCCACAATAAATTCTTGGGGTGCATGCCTTCCCATGGGATACAAAGAACAACAGACATAGCAGCCATGTTAGATGACATAACAAAAGAAACCGAGACCAAATCTTTTGTTTAAGTCAACCAACATGGCAGCAATGACATTACATGCACCTCAAGAAAAATAGGAGCAATGGCTGGTGGAAAGGAAGTAAAATTACTCAGTAATCAGAGAAAGGGGAACAAATACGTTTTACATAGGCAACAAAAACAGCCATCTGAAAACTACTAAGTTATTGCTCTAGGTTTTATTATCATAACAATTACTTTCTCATAGATTGCCATTCTGAGCCAAACTTGGAAGATTTGGGACTTGCATTCAAAGATACAGGGGTGCTTGTACATGAGTTAGAGGACTTTGTCACCCAGGTAGACCAAGTACCCTTTAGTTATCAGTTGCCACAGTTTCCAATGCCAAAGCCTAATGTTCTTCATCACCCACATAAAGAAGAGATAGTTGATCGGCCAGAGTTCTATCATGAGCACTTGCCACCCCTCATCAAAGCTTTGCAACAAAATGAAGGTCGTGTATTGCTTTTTGTGTACTGTCTTGTTTGTTTATTAGTACTGTGTTCAAAATGCAGTGAACAGTAACACTTAACATCTTTTTCTACAGCTGTTTATTGGTACACGTATCTGATATCTCAGAGCTCAAAATAATTGCTGGACATGATAACTGGTCACATTGATTTTAGCTTAGGCATACTGCCTTCCTGGCTGGTCACATAGAAATATGAAGTTAATGATTAAACCAACATAAAATATTTAAATATGTATTTGGCAGAGATATTATAAAACAGGTCTTTAGATTTTACCATGCATTTGAACAGAGCCAACTATTACAATTCTGTGAATTATTTTCACCATTGAAAGGCAGGTATTTTGTGTAAATATTTAAATTGTGTAATACTAAATGTGATAAAAATTTCGTATATTGACACAGGGATAATAACAAGCAACAAATATGAAGTAAATTAACATGGGAATGCTGTCTTCTGTAGTTGTACAATAATACGAATTACGGTCAACTCGCCCACTAACCAACTCGCCCACGCCAACTCGCCCATGTGAAATTACCAACTCGCACACGTCGATGATCCAACTTGCACACGTAAATAAACATATTTGAACACACTAAATTCGCCTCCTACATAGAGGTAGTATGAATAATTTTGCAAGATTAACATGACATGACGAGAGATTTAAAAAGCCCTCTGCTCGCAGGGTACTGGTGGAATTAAGATCAGCGACATGTAGTTTGACATGTGACAATTCGAAGTCTGCTTTTCAGAAGATAACTAGTGACTAGAATATAAGAATAGTTTTGTCGGTTATGGAGATGAAATGAAGATATTTTGACAGATTTTGACACAATTTAAAAACAAGAAACTATATATTCCTGTTGTAATTGTCTCGTATGTAGGCTTCGGAATAAACCTTGGATCAAGATGGCGGCTACAAGTCTCT
>WUAP02142356.1:0-12021 GCA_015163945.2 Stichodactyla helianthus | reverse complement strand
GTGAAGGTGTACGATAACTTGAGTACTTACTGGGGGGAGAAGAGCTCTTGCGAAGATACCGAAGAGATAGTTAACAATTTTTTATAATTCTGACATGAAAAATTCCGATTATTTCTCGGTATCAGTTTAATTACAGTGCAAACATTTAACGCAGGCAACATGAATAGTATTACAGTAGTGTAAACATGAGTGTGCAAAACTTATCAGGATTTAGAATCAAATAGCAATAATTAAACAGTAGAAAACAACAGAATTAGCATGAAGGTATTTCACTGCTTTCTTACGACTCATGCATAAAGATTTTGGTTCGGTTCATTTGCATTAGTAAGCCTTCAAAAGCATCAGAAAACTCGCTCAGTTCGAAGAAATATAGTTTTTTTGTTTTTTTTTTGTAACTGGTCTTTAAATTGTTTCTCAGAATTTATTCTTAACTTATCCAGCGAAGTATCTTACGAGAACACGTCCATAGCATGTTCAACCAGAGTTAATAGAGGGGTCCCCTCTATTAACTCTTCTAATACCATGGCGCAGAAAGCCTGGGCCCGGTTGTTCAAAAGCTCCATTAAATTAATCTAGGTTTAAGCCTAAAGCTAGATTCAATTGACTAATCGTGAGATAGTAAATCCATGCTTTAAAAACCGTTGTTCAAAGCTAGATTAAAAGGTTGATGAACTAATCACCCCATTACGTGACTTAATCTACGATTAGCATCCCACAATTCAATAGTGCTTACATTGTTTCAAGATGGCCGCTTTGTCAAAGGCGGAAATTGGGAAATTGAAATACAAGTGTCAAAAGTCAAGAAAACACGTAAATCCAACTTTTCGGCGACGGAAATTGCTGTGTTGACCGAAAAGGTTGAAGAAAATTTGGAGGTTTTACAGAGCAAATTTACTAATACGACTACGGACCGAAAAAAGGCAAAAATTTGGTCCGATATCACAAAAGCCGTAAACGCAGTCGGGAACGAAAAGAGGACGACAAAAGAAGTCAAAGACAAGTGGAAAAATTTGAGCAGCGTTGCCAAAAAAAGAGTATTTCCTGGTTAAAAAAGGTACCAAGATGACCGGTGGAGGGCCCCCGCCTAAACCCCCTTCAGAGTAGCCTGCGTCACATCCGGACTATTTGTCCGGATGTGACGCAGACTACTTCAGAGACAAGCAACAAAATCATTGAAATTTATGGAGACACTACTCAATTCAATGGTCTTGAAGGATTTGAGTGAGGTAAAATAGCTTATAGACTTTATCTTAAAAATGTCAATAAACTTAATAAATTTAACTTGTTAAAAGTCTTCAAATCACCCAGGTTGACCCTTGTTTTATAGTTTTTCTTGCAGTTATATGCTTACGGTTTTCTCCCTACATTTATTACATGAACTGAACGAGTATGCTGAATGCTCTTTTAGTTATATCATCAAGCAACTCAATGGTATTATTTTCAAATTTGTCGTCTTGTCAGAATGTCCGAATTAAAGATTATAACTTGAATCGTTTTGATACTTGGTTTCATTAGTCGTGAAAGTTTTTTCCTTTTATTTTTCACACACTTTAGTGATTTTAGCCTTTAAAAAACTAGTCGTCCTTGTGACCCTGTGAACCCTCTTCAGTTTTGGAAACTATGGATAAAAGTACTTGACTGTCAATGACACTCGTTCAACTACATGTGGAAACCATAAAACCTCGCAAAATATTCTGTTTTCACTAAAGAAAAATCTGAAAAGTGCTAAGTGATTGCGGACTGTTGGTGGATGGACAGACAAGAAACAAGGGAATATTGTTTTATTTTGACTATACTTTCTAATTCATTAATTAAGCTTTAATAGTAATACCAACGTGTATTTTTTTAGGAATTTGGCTCGACATTATATTGATTAAAACTTATTATATTATATTAATTAATCTGAAATAGGACTTCATGCTGTCCATATATTTAGAAATAATTAAATGGGTGAAAAAATTCATCTGAATATTTTCATCCAGTTAATATTTCCAAATATTTCGACAGTATGTAGAATTCTCTTAGTTAAGCTTTAATATGAGGATAAATAAAAGATTAGTGATTGATTGATAGAAAACAGAGATTAATTTTAAAAACAGAAACATTGTGGCACTTTCAAGGGGAGGGCAGCATAGGGGCTTAGTGCTCCCCTCTTTGATTTAATAAAGGTAATTGAAAAGAAACTCAATTTTTCCAAATTTGGTGGAAAGGGGGTGGGGTGGGTCACCATTTTTCTGTGTAAGGATACAGGGGTGGGCTATATTTTTTGTGATAGCCAAACGAGGGGAGGTTACCTAAAAATGAAGTCACAGAATCCTGATTTTTTCCAGCACACCCCCTCCTGTACTTTACGACCAGTCCCTTAGAGCGTCTATGAATTGCCCTATTTCATAATGTCATTGTTTACATGAGCTAAAAAAAAAGAGAAAAGACATTTAGGCTAAATTATCTTTCATTTGAGATATTTAGTGTAATATTTAGTTGTTCCTTTTCACCATTTCAATAACCCTCAAGCTTTAAAACAATAGATTGTTTTGACATGACATCTTTGTGACAGGGCAATTAAATTGTGTACATTGGTAGAGTGAAGTCAATAAACCTGTGAAATAAAATTTACTTGTTAAGGTGTAATAGTCAAATAGACACAAAAGAAAACAATGGAATTAGGGTCTGCTAAGGTGTAGTCTAATATTTATTTCATACTTAGGTTTTAAGTGACTTCACTCTAGAGTAGTTTTCATCAACCCATTGAAATACACTTTAGCATGTATTACGCTTTATTACACTTTGGTTCTTTTGTTTTTTGTGTCTATCTGACTATTACACTCTAATTAGTACACTTTGTTTCACGGGTTAATGAAAACCACTAAATAGCTAATCAAGCTGAGTAACTACTAAAAGTATTATTTAGTCATGAAAAAGGTTGGCAGGGCACAATTTTTCTCTTTTGACCCTCATCGTATATTAACCCTTTAATGTGAATGTGTATGTGAATATTTTTAATATAATAGCTGCAAAAAAGTAAATGAATTGATAATAATTTAATAACGTGTGCATTAATTATTATTTATTATGGAACGAATAAAATATAATTATAATGTACTTTATTCATTTCAAAAGGAAATTGGGGGTCCAGAGTCCAGGCAGACAGATCCCCATACAAAATGGTTCAAAGCACCCCCCAATAGTATATCTATTTTTGCTTAAAAGTACATAATTTGATGCCAATCCAGATCAGGTTGCATTTATGCCAGAAAAATGTGCAGCCCAGCAGCCATTAGTCATAGAGGTTGAAGAAAAATGCTAGCTGCCTTAACTGCAGATGTTGAAGACAAAGATCTTAAAAAGGAAAAAGATAAACCACTGAATCCTTCTCCACCCAAGGTGATGTTCTAAAAGAACAATTCAGTGCTCTCAAAACTAAACAAGTGAATCAAGCACTTAAAAAAAGAAAACTAGAGCTCGAAATTTTCTTCTTGAAGACTAACTTTCATCTGATTATATTAAGGTTGGATTAATTTTAAATCTTTTCTTAAAAAAAAGGAAAAGAAAATAATTATATAAATTAATCCACCCTTAAAATACGAGTTTTAATGGAGTTGTTGTGAAATTTTGAAAAATGTTTTTGAAAATTATAATTTATCCATCAATTAATTATTTATAAAGTCTCTTTACTTTGAAGAATGGATATGGTTTTAACAAAATATTCAGAAAAAAATGACTGTACTTATAATGTATTTAAATGCAGTCAATCAGTCATGCACTAAATGAATTTGTTAAATTTCCTTTGAATAATTTAAAGTGACATTGTTATTATTTATTGTCATTATTATTTATAACACTCATAAATAATTAATGAGGCAAAAACTGCAATATGAAATTAAACGATTAAACGACACTTACCTGAAAGTGGAAGTTTGATTGTATAATTCTACTGATAACACTTGACCGAGAGATTACATGAGATATTGCATCACACAACTGCCGGTCACTATTTGAAGATTTAGTTGGTGTGACAATAAATGTACACCAAACTATAAGTGAACTAATAATCACAATAAATCATGTTCTGTACATTATGGGAGTGGAGGGAGGACATGTAATCTCTCAGTCACGTGTTATATCGGTAGAAGTACAATCAAACTTCCACTTTCAGGTAAGTGTCGTTTAATTTTTTAATTCTACCTCATTGATATGTGACTGGACATCAGATGAGATTTCAAAGCATATTTGCTGGTACACCAACTATCACACAAAACTTTTGCACCAAATAAACAGTAACAGTAACAATTTATTATTGCATTAGTTCATTGGTATTTACTTGAAGGAAGTATTTAAGACAGCCTCCACAAATTCATCCGATTCTGACATAATTATTGCCTTGTTGTAATATGTTGCAAATGTTTTCATTGCCGACCAGCCTGCTCTATCAAGAATGTCCTGAATTGGTACTGAAGCTCTTTGAGCAGCACTTGTTGATGCAGACCTTGTACTATGGGCCTTGAATTGAGTTAAGTCCTCACCTGGGTTATGCATTACTGTCTTGATCCATCGACTTATAATATCACGAGATACTTTTTTTATATGGCTTTTGGTGACTGATAAGAAGTTGCTGTTCATTACCACGCAACACCTCAGTTCTTGCTAGATATTCAAGTAACACTTTATACACACATAAACGGTCATCTGTGTTATATGCTCTTAGCACTAAAGGCTTAACACTTTTTCGTGGAGTGGGGTGTTTGAGAGGCAAGTCAAAACTAAATATGATACTTGAAGATTCTACTTTCATGAGACCAATGTTCAAAAAGAGAAGTGTTTGAAGTCTCTGTGCAGTTGTGATAGCCAATAACATAACTAATTTGAATGACAAATCCTTTAAACTTAATGAGGATATACAAGATAATTTCCGCAAATATTCAATGCACTACACTCAAATCCCAAATGGCTTTGTACCTTGCCATTGGAGGTTTTAGGTTGTATATTCCTTTCATAAACCGCACCACCAAGGGATGGCATCCTACTGCCACCTTCTCTACTGTCAGTATCGAAGATAAAGCACTTCTGGCAGTGTTCAATGAACTATAACTTAATTTTTTATCCTCAAATAACTCCATCAAGAAATTTATGACATCACCTATAGTGGGGCAAAAGCAATCAATTTGTTTTGGGCCACAGAAATTGACCCATCTATTGATAAATGTGGTGTATTGCTTTTGAGTTCCTTCACGCCATGAGGCCAAGATAACGTCAGCAGACTTTCCAAATATTGCATGCATTTCAAGCGATTTCCTGATAATCTGCATGCCAGCAATTGGAGTTTCGGTAGGAGAGGGTGTTGTGTGTCTGGTTTGGTGGGTAGGCAGAGAAGATTCACTCATTTGGGTAGCAACAGCGGTTGACAAACCAGCATTTCCATGGCCTTGGTGTAGTAAGTCTGAGTGGGCCACTTGGGCATCACAACAATAGTTTCGACTTGATCCAGTGAAATCTTTTGTAAACATCTCCCCAGTAGACTAAATGGGGGAAAACAATATAGGAGTGGGCCATGCCAGCTAATTGTAAATGCGTCAACATGGCTTGCTCTGGGGTGTGATTTCCATGAATAATAACAGGGCAGTTTAGCATTTTGATAACTTGCAAATATATCAATTTTAGGTGACCTAATTTGGAAATAATCAATCGGAACACTTGAGAATTAAGTTCCCATTCTGTGCATTCATTGAAAAAATGCAAGTGGAAATCAGCCTCAACATTAGCCTTGCCAGGTATGTGGGTAGCTGTGATCCAAATCTTGTTAGCTATACAAAGGTTCCAAATGGTTTTGGCAAGTTCATTGCATATTAACAAATGGGTACCCCCCATGTTGGTAATATAAGAGACTGCTGTTGTATTGTCACATTGAATTAGAACATGTTTGTTGACACATTTGGCTAAGAAACTTTGTAGGGCATATTGAATAGCCAATGATTCTAAGACATTGATGTTGCCCTCATAGTGCTCCACCTCTGAAGGTAAGAACTGTCCTTGTGCTATATTTTCATTACATACTGCACCCCACCCAGTCAGGGAAGCATCAGTTTGGATGACTAGATCAGGGTTACCTCGAGATATTAATCCTAAAGCAGCGTCATGCTGTTTTAAATCTTGTTAAATCACTTTTTAGTCCTTTTGAAATGGGCATGATCAAGTCAAAATTACCATAAGCATGTTTGACAGCTTGGATTTTGACCAGCTCTAAAGTTCGATAGTAAAGATGCCCAAATTCAACCCCAGGAAAACTTGATACCATTTTTCCTATGACCTTGGCCAAGTCTCTAATACTCAGCTGTGAAAGTTTGAGGGTTTCCTGACAGAGGTTTGTGAGCTTAGCTTCTTTAACCTCTGTTAGTGATACTGTCATGTCAACAGAATTAATTTCAAACCCCAAAACCTTCACACACTGACTAGGGTGATTCATGGATTTGTGTGGATGAATTAAGAAACCAAGACTGCTCAACAGTTGTTTACATGCTGTGATAGAATTCATAGCGCCATTGAAATTCTGCCCTTGAATATAACTATCATCAATATAACCAGAGACCGTATGTCCAGCAAGTCTAAGTTGGGCATAACATGCTTTCATTAATTTGGTAAATAATCTGGGTGCTGAATTGGAAAACATGTATATTGGTATAATTGTCCTTTCCAACAGAAACAGAGGTATTTTCTATGTTCTGTAGTATTGGGACCATATAATAAGCATCTTTAAGGTCAATGGTTACCATATAGCATGCAGGGGTTACAAGTTTTAGTGAACTGCAGTGTATCTATTTTAAATTTATTATATTCAACATATTGATCCATCAGGCTTTGGCCTGAGAAAAACAGTAGACAAAAATTGACCTGGAGTGGAGAGAGTTTCCTCTAAGACTCCCTTTCTACACAATTTCTGTATTTCTTGAGTCATTATTATCTGACTCATTGTTGTTCAAATGTATAGGATGTGGTATTGAAAATTGTTGAGGTAACTTACCTTTGAATGTTACATGGCAACCCTTGACCATGTCTAAAATATTTGTATCACTAGTAATGGATTCCCAAGTGGAAATAAAGTGCTGGATTCTACCAGCTATAAATGTTTCATGTACCTGGGAATTTGGAGTCACTTTTTTGATGTTCTCTCTGTTGACGTGCTCTTCCCTCTCAGGTAAGACAGACGGAAATATTGTTAGAAGCTCCTAAAAAAGGCTTCTGATAGAGTAAAACGACCTCTTCCATAAGCATCATTTCCTCTGTAAACATTACGTCCACGGTAGTTGCCGCGTGAGCTTCCTCTAGAACCACGTCGCCAGCCATACTTCTGGTCTAATATTTTATGCTCTCTCCTCCGCAGAGGCTCCGAATATAATAGGAATCTCGAGTTAAAAAAAAAAAAGCGACGCACAGGGATCCCAGCGGAGAAATTTAGTGCAAAACCGCGGAGATTGTGAGCAGCGGTTTTGCACTAAACTTCTCCGCTGGGATCCCTGTGCGTCTCTTTTTTTTAAATTCGGGATTCCTATTATTTTCGGAGCCTCTGCGGAGGAGAGAGTGTTTTATGTGTGACTTTGTTGTCGCCAGCAGTGGCGGATCCAGGATTTTACAAAGGGGGGTTCCGTTTCTTAAACTTCCCAACTGTATATAGCCTATTGTCTAGTCTTTGTTTGACGATATTTCTATTATCTAAAAAAAATCAAACCCTCAAGGGGGGTTCCATGGAACCCTTGGAACCCTCTCTGGATCCGCCACTGGTCAGTGATATCCTCAAGCAAAAGAGAAAACCAAGCAAAAGAGAAAACCATCCAGTGGCGGAACCAGGATTTTACAAAGGGGGGTACCATTCCTTAAACTTCCCAACTGTATATAGCCTATTGTCTAGTCTTTGTTTGACGATATTTCTATTATCTAAAAAAAATCAAACCCTCAAGGGGGGTTCCATGGAACCCTTGGAACCCCCTCTGGATCCGCCACTGGTCAGTGATATCCTTAATTTGTTTTGTGACATTTTCGCCAAATAACATATCCGTGAAAGCAACTTTTTGAGCACACAAATGGCTGTACTCTTTAGAAATTTGAGACTTTAATAAATCTCGACGTCATTGTGCTAATTCCCAATTAGCAGCACCGAGACAAACTAGGGCATCCTCAGTTTTCCAAATATTATTAAATATTTCTTCAGTTTTTTGTTCTTTGTTTGTCTCTGCATTCAACATAGCATGTAGAATGGTGTCGGTTGTGTCGGCTATTAACGCCACGATTATTGTTCCTTTTACTAATGCAGTTTACACGCTGCATTTTGACGTCATTAGTTCTGGCCTCGGCCGAAATACGATCCCAAATGAATTGATCAAGCCCGCACAATTTTCAGGCCGGTGAATTTTTTCCAATACATTTTTCTCGTAGTCGTCCTCCGGTCGGCTCTGTTGCATCAATGAAGTGACATTTTTGGCTAGGTCGTCATTAATTTTTGGGCCCGTTTTTTCGCGGTTAGTAGATTTTTTCTCTAAACTTGCAAGAAAAGTTTTAACTGAGTCGTTCTGCTCAGAAATTTGCTCAGAACTCTGCTCTTTGTCTTTTCCTGTGATATTGTTTGATTCATAGGTTCTCCGAGCCCGTCATTGTAGCTTTCATCGTTGTCCACTATGCCTGACTGCGTTTCGAACATGGGATATGCAAATTGCTGTTGCATGTTGTCGTTGAGGAGTTGAAAATTCTCTCCGAGAATTTGAAAATTGTTGTTCAAGGAGCTGCTCAAAGCTTCAAAACTAGCCTTTATTGAATCAGTTAGGGACTTGACTACGTCAAGCGTCTCATTACTCTGTGTAGAATTTGTGCTTGTTGCTTTCTTTTTCTTTTTGGCAAGTCGAGTTGAACTACGAATTTCAACTCCATTGTCACGAGGGAGCTCATCGAGCTCGCATACAGATTTTTGAGAAATTTTATGCAGTTTCCTCTGAACTCATGCTGTTAAAGCTTTAAGAATATCACTAGCAACCGTCTCAGTCGAGCGATAACGCAAAAATGTGACCGGCAATTGTGTGACGGGAGTCCCTAAAGAGCACGTGATGTAATTGTTATGAGACAAAAAATTATATTTTTCTAACCTCCCAAAATGAGACATGAGGTCTGTGAATGAGAATAATTATCTCATAAAAACACATAAATCTTATCATATCTTAGTCCATTAACAAGGATAAATATCCCTATACTATTTCAATGCACGTATATAGTTTTAGCAATGATTATGCAATCTATTTGTAGGATTCCTTCTTAAACTCCTCCTACTAGTACCAATACCTATGGTCACACCCTAAATAGTTTTACACCTATTTCTTGTCATATTTTCGATTTATTCCTTAAAGTCTTATGATAGAAGTATGTCTTATAATCTTTTCTATACATTTAAGACATATTCATTTATTAACTTTACTTTTAGCTTTTCTTAATTCTTAGATTTGTACTCGTTATTCTTTTACTAGGATATCAGACTTAGGAATGTGCTTTCTTTTATAGCCAATATCATTTAAGCTATCAATCCAGATAGATCGAATATTGGCACCTGTCATAAGATGCCTATAAATATAGCAACCCATGTAATCACTTAGTTAGTAGTAGTTAGAGCACAGTCAATAAAGACTCGATCCAGAAGGTACCCTCGTAACATAATGCGACGTCAACGCGCATTGTACCGAAAACTTACGAGAGGTATCCAAAAGACCATTCGGAATCACTCGAAGTTTTCTGAGTTATGGTAATCCAAAGCGGCCCGGTGAGAACCGGTGGAGAATTTCCCGCAAGCTTCCCGCGTATTTTCAAAATGTCGGCAGACGAGAAAAAAAGAAACTCGCTTCGTAAAGTTTTTAAAAAAAACATCTAAATGACTTAGAGGAGGAAGAAAAATATGTGAGAGGTTTCATTGACGGCGAAGAACAGCTCGAAGCCTTTCTGAAGGAGTTTGAAGCAGCAGCAGAGAGTTTTTGTTCGATAAGATCAGAGCGACGTACCGAAACTTCTAAGAGATTTGCTGGCCAAGGTAAGTAAATATAACAGTCAGAGTTGTTTTAGAGGTCTATTATTTCTATTATCACTTTTATGGTGTTGTGCTACTTACAGGGAAATTAAGGTTGAAAAGTCAAGCAGGAAATTTTAGTCAGTCTTGACCTTATTACATCAACTGCGTGCGCTTTACGGGCTGTAGGAGAATCTTTGCTTTGCAACGGGGAAAATGTTTGTCAGTCGATCAAATAAACCACTTTTTACTCACTTGGATCTGTCTGTCCCTGCTTTATTTATAGTTATACAAGCCTCTGATAAACATTCAGTATTTCAGATGCCTCCATATCTAAGCGACATAAGCACAAGCATAAGCATAAGAAGAACGGAAAGTTTTGATAATCTTGTGCTTATGCTTGTGCTTGTGTTTCAGCTGTCCTCACTGGCGCATAAGGTTCTTATGCTTGTGCTTGTGCTTATGCTTATGTCGCTAGTGAGGACCAGGCTTTCAAGTTTGCGCCGTTGCTGATAATTAGTGCAGTGTGTAATGCTATTGGCAGAGTCCCAGTTAATGTTATGTCCAGTGTGCTTGTGATGTTCGGCAATGTGATTGTTAGGGTCTTTGCTTTTAGTGGCGCGTTCTGTAAGTCTAGCGTTTAGGTTCCTGCCGGTCTCACCAATGTACGTCGCGTCACAGTCGGAACAAGCTATTTTGTAAACAGCCCATTGTTTGTTTTAACTTAAAAGTGGTTTGTCCTTGTCTTTAACGTTTAATAAACGTCTTAAACTTCGTAACAGGTTTGTGTGCGACTCGTATGTTGTATGGTTGTAGAATGCGTTGAATGGACTCAGAGGTTCCTCTGATGTATGGTATGGTGGCGGTGGTTGTGGTTGTGGGTTTGTTGTCGGTTCTGTCGGTATGTGAGTTGTTGTTGTGAATGTTTCGTTCTGACAAAATCCGCATCGTAATTGTTCTTGTCGAACACACTTTGCAGATTTTCGTAGCCGTCAAGTAGTTTGTTGGGTGAGTCACAAACAAGTTGCGCACGTCGAGTCAATGTCTTGATAATAGTGGCCTTGCGGAGGTGGATCCAGGGTTTGGACTGTCTAGTTCCACCCTCAACAAGGACCTGACTCGTATAGTAAATATAATATACAAATTAGGTACTACCTAATAGCGGAGCTTCCAGTTTATTTTTTATCTACTTGACTGAATTGATGCAATGCATGGATAATTCTTATACATATTTTTTTCCCGATTGTTAAGAGATATTTCATAATGAGCTGCTAAAAGTGAAAATTCATTAAATAACGGGGGAATTTCACGTTGAATTCGAGTCGCTTCGTTTTTTCGAGTGAAATTTAATGTGGAATTCCCGAGTCAGGAAATAATTTTTTTTTTAATCCCATAGCATTTATAATAAGTTTAAAAAATCATGAATAATTAATGAGGTCAAAACAATGGAAAATCATAAGCGTGAAGGAGTCTTTAATATCGGATAAAGATTTGTCTTCATTTGCATTCCACTTTAACTTGGATTTTCTCGTCCAAAATTACTCAATTCATTTTAAAAATCATTACAACATGAAAATGTATAGTCCTAGACATTTCTTAAGTGATATAAAGTATTCGCGATCGACCTTTATGGGCATAAAATGCCTCGCCTACGGCTCGCCATTTTAAATGTCCATAAAAGTCTCGCTTTTGATGGAAAAAACACCTTTTTATTAACTCGTGGATATGCGAAGCATAGAAACGAGTTATTGTGAGGACTCTTCATATGCAAATATGTCACTCGCTCACTCAGTGACGTGTTAGCAGATCGATATCCAAACGGCCGAAGTTCGTTTTACGGAGTTAACTACGAACGTATTACGGTCGATGGTCGTTAGTCATCTGCAGTCGAACTTCATACGGAAACTTAACGAAGATGAGAAATTTCCGAGGCTATAATATTATGCGGGTCGTTTCTATATTTATACAAAGAAATCCATTCCCTATGTTCC
>WUAP02142345.1:0-12023 GCA_015163945.2 Stichodactyla helianthus | reverse complement strand
TTTGGTCTGAAATCAAACTTGTGATTAACAAATTGCACTCCCGCTACGCGGTCGTGCAATTTTGTAATCACTCGTTTAATTTCAGACCAAATAGACCCTTTCACGGTTTTTTTGAACTTTGTATATGGATCAGCCAGCGAAAATCCGTCAACACAAACCTGCCCCCACCATACAAACGTCTGTAAAATTTCGCGACTTTGAGGAGCTTCATCTTCGCTTGCTAAAGACCTATCACTTTCAAAAATTTAGAAGTTTTACTAATTTTATGGTGCTCTTTCCACTGGTGTCGAAACGGATTTTCGCTAGCTGATCCATATACAAAGTTGAAAAAAACCGTGAAAGGGTCTATTGGCTTCTCCTGTAGCTAGGGAGTAGTAGAACAAGCAGAAAATACATTATGATATATATTAAGGGATACTTTCCATAACACTCTATATATCCCAGTCAAAATGTGTACTGCTGGTACAACCACCTGACATTCTCTTGTTCTGTTATACTGAAGTAATAGAAAATGCACATGTGTGCTGTGTGCAGTTATAAAGCACGCAGGTATGGGCAGAACACAAGAGAAGCATTGAAGCATGAGGCATAGCCGAGTGCCTCAACACTTCTTGAGTGTTCTTCCCATGCCCAAGTGCTTTATAACTGCACACAGCACAGTGAGCATGTTTTTTATTTCTTTTATAAAATACAAAAGTACAAATGTGCTGTGTGCTCTCATAAAACATGTGCCTCAGCCAATCAGAAAGCGAGATTCTTAATAGTTATTTTATAACTTCATTTAGTGAATTAGCATATATCTGTATCAAACAACATTATTAAATAGTAAATAGTGGCTATTAAGGGGGATTGACTGTGCTGATTTTTTACTATCTTATATAGAAATGGTGCAAAGGGATAACTGTGTATGTTACTGATTTTTGTTTTAATATTTAAACTATATATATGTTCTTTTTCAGTTTTACAAAGAATGCTTATGAGCATTTTATGAGTTCATCTTACCCAATAGCCTTGATGGTGCTGGATAAATCATTAATACACATGTCACTCAACAGCATAAATAGTCTAGAGGAATGGCCATGTCCATATACTTGTCAACAATTAAATATCAGTCATAAAAATGAAGAAAATTGTGCCCAAGTAACTTGCAAAACAGAGCTTGTTAAGCACCACCTGCATGATGCCCAGAGCAATACTAACTGTAAAGTTGTTGACTGGAAGACTCGAAGAGTGACACAAGATGGTTTGAATGATGATGTCAATAACCAAATTAGTGATAAGTTATCAGTATTTGGAGAAATGCCTTTATTTGAATTGAATATTGCAGCTAGGCATCTTCTTCCAGATGTAGTGATTGGTAGAACACTGAAAACAAATAAATTTTGCTCTCCAGTTCTTTTATCATATGGGAATAATTAACTAATAAAAGGAAATTGTTGAATTCAGGAAATCAATATTTGCTTGTTACATCTAGAGTGAAAAGTTTTTTTATATTGTAGCCTGTAAAATATTGCTAAATACATATCCTATAGATAATAATTTCTAAGAACTTAATTGGTTGTAATTATGTTGCAATCCAATTAGATTGGCTTTATAAGCTCACAAATGAAAGATACTATCTTATTAATCATAAAAACTCATTTCATTCTACTTGTCACAGCTTTACATATGATTATAACTCTGAAGTTTCATACAATCCTGCAATCCATGAATCAAATCAGTCTTCTGTGATTTGTCAAACATGCGAACTAACCATGATTATGATTTATTGACATTCATCTGAAAGCTAGAAATTCCATCATTCAATGGTCTTTTTAGGGTCACACTTCAATGATGAGTTTTATATTAGTTGAGCCAAAGTTTGATAATTTTTGGTTCAACATCATTTCCGTAGAAATAAAGATTATGAATTCTAGTCATGATAGTCGTGATCACTTGACTGCAATTATGGGTTTTGATTCTGGGAATGTGTCCTAAGCATGACCGCATGGCATTCTCCTAAGGTGTTGAAACTGAGCAAAGAAACATGGGAAGCTATAAAAGTTAATTAACATAGGTGTTGCATGTATTAAAAATGAGGTAATAGACACAAGTAGAATGCCAAGAAACTAGAATTATAAAACTCTCTTGGTCATGGCATTACTTCAGGTATAACCTGCTAAGTACAAGTTATTAATTGTCAAGTTATTAACTGGTGATAATATCATGGGCAGACTCCACAATTAAATCTTCATGTCTCTTAAAAAGAGACAAAAAAACCCAGATGAAAATTATGCGTCGCTCTTAATTGTGTTCTTGATAAGGAAATGGATTGTATTGAGTTGCAGGTTATTTTGGAGAACAGACACCGGAAGTGTAAAGGAAGGAGAACAATGCAATACGAGCCCGCTCTCTCTCTGGCGCACATGTCAGCGGGTATGTGTAAAGTAAGAAGAAAACAAAAAGACCATACGTGGAAAGAGGACGGTGGTTCACAGCTGCTGAGAGGATTTTACAGGCCATTTCTACCCTAAAAACACTGAATTCATCAACATTTTATACATAACAACGACAAACTATATTTCATTACTATACCATTGTCATATGGTAGGATTTTCGTCAAAGAAATGGGCATTCAGAAATGGTTCAAGTGAGAGCTAGCCAAAGCAAACACTAGCACTTCAATCTTATAATTTCAACTAGTGTCTTTAATACGGACTTTTTGATCTTGCTTAGAAAATTAACTCCGGGTTACACAGAGCAGTTTTTTTACGATCGAAAGGCTTTCTACTATCGAGATCTTAGGACTGTCATGACAACTGAGTTGAAGACTTCGCTACCAAAAGACGATGAAGTTGGAAGACGAGTCGACCTGCACACTTTGTCAGGAGCAACTATCTGTCTTAGTTTTCCCGAAAACGAAACGCCATTGCCGCGGGTTATCAAACTTGTAGATCCAGATACTGGCCAGTCAATGGTTTTCCAAAGCCGGGGTGATATTTACGAAGAAGTTGGTGAGGAATTGGATGAAGTATTACGTAAAATCGAAGGAGATTTACATTGTGTTCATTCGAACTGCCAAAATGAAGCGAATGGTAATGACCTACAGAGGCAAAGTTCAGGCGATGAACGGCTTGAAAAACAACGGGAAAAGCTCCAAAGGAAGCTAAGAGAACGTAAAGGAAGCACTAACAAAGAAGAGGAAAAATGCTCTGGCCACTGTAATCAGCTTATCGAAATCCCAATTCAAGGACTGAGTCAAATAGGAGATAGTTTTGTACAAAATGATGAGGAAAATTCAGGGAATGAAGATGTTACTTTGTCTATCGAAGAAGGTAAGAAAGCTCGCTTAAATAAATATTTTTTACTCTTTCGTCTTCCTTTACCTCTTTGACGATTCTTTTCACAACGTGCGTAGGATGTCTTAAAACCGGAAATCGAGTTTTGAAGAATATTTGAGATAAAGTCGTCGTTTAGTCTAAAGCGTCTTCAGCGTTATGCAACTATACTGTGCACTCTTTTATTACATTATATGCACATTTTCAAGATATGGACAGGTCCATTTTTATTATTAGTTAGTATTTATCTAAAAATTTTATAATTTTTATTTTAAGCATTTTTTTCTTTCTTAATTTTAATCATATTGTGGATAGCGAAATTGTTTTTTAGTGACTTTCAAGTACTTCACAAGATATTTGGACTATGATTTTCTTTTTGTTTGTTTGTTTTTGATTTATAGAAAGTGATCTTACCCCAGATTTCAAGCTCTTTTGATTGTATGATATTAATATATATACACCTACTTGCAAGAAGGTTGTCATAGGAAAAAAGAACATTTGTAGTTTAGGGACCGATCGTTAATTACGTCGCAGGGGGGGGCGGTGGAAATAGAGGGGGGATACGTTTTTAAAAATCGGCGAAAATGGGGGGGTATATTTCTAAATGATCAGAATTTGTTGGGGGGTACATTTTTAGTTTTTAGGATTTTCACAAGCATCAACTTTATTTCAAACAAGAGCTTGCCCACTCGCCAATCCTACTCACTACTATTTCACACAAAAGGATTCCTTTCGGGTTCGAAGTCCCCCTTTAGTCAAAATTTTTAAGAAATTTACCAAAATTCTAGTAAAACAATGGTTTTGCGTTATAGCTGACGCATCGTCAACGTGTAAACATATCTATTTCAGTGATTGCAACTGTTAATTGCCAAATAAAATACAGTTTTATCAATGAAACGCATATTTAACTGGTTGGTAACTAGTTCCCTTCAGTTCTTCTTCCTTTTTTTTTTTTTTTTTTTTTTTTTCCCGGGATTTTCAATACCATCCGGGGTCCAGAGGTTTCTAATTTCGAGGAATGAAGCGACGAGTTTTTCTTTTACATAGAGCGAAGCGACGAGTGGAGTGACGCGACTCTCAGACAAGCCCTTCTGCTCCAATTCAAGTTTACAGTCTCTACACACTTCGCAAATCTTTTAATGTTCCCAGACCTCCTACGTTATGTAGTCCTGGGGGGGGGGGTACGTTTTTATTTGTAGCTTTAAGAAAGGGGGGTACATTTTCTGTTAAACGATTTTAGAGGGGGGTACAAATCTTATTTACCTTTTTGGGGAATGAAACCACCGCCCCCCCTGCGACGTAATTAACGATCGGTCCCTTAGTGAGATAGGAATAAATTAAAATGACAAAAGATCACTGAAGCTGAACTCTTTCTTTTGTCTTCAGAGTTAAGCTTCAATGATCTTCTTTTGTCTTATAATGTATTCCTTTCTCACTAAATTACTTAACTTCTTTTTTCCTATGACAACCTTTTTGCAAGTAGGTGTATACATATATATTTCATACGAAGTATTATATTTAGTTAATGTCGTGTTCAGGATTAGAAATCAGTTGTATATGTTTACCAATAAAAGTACTTGCATTTGTGAAGTACAAGTTAATTTAACAGTGCACCTCATCACTTATTAGATTATACTGGCATGGTACACTCAGTTACTTGCCCATCAGCCATTTGGACTAAACAAAAGATAATTATATTTTTTTTCCCAGAAAAATCAAAGGCTGATGGACTGAAAGTCCATAGAGCTCCAGAGGTGAGAATTGCACAAGATAAGACATAATTATGAATATAGCCTAGTCTAGTCTCATCTAGTGTATCTAGCAGGGCTTGACACTAACATACATCTACTGGTCTCAGACTAGTTAATGTTTGCTGTGGACTAGTGAAAATAAGAGGGAAAAAGACCTTGAGACTAGTTATTATCCAAAGTGACTAGCTCAAGGAGTAGTACCTAAAAAAGTGTTGAGCCCTGTCTAGGTCAGTCAGTCAGTCAGTCAGTCATTGAATTATGGTAATGAATATTTATTTAAAAAAATAGCAACACCTGATTAATCTACATTTATATTTTTTGTAGGTTAAACTAGTTGAAGGTACAAGTGTTAAAATCTCATGGTCAGATCAAGCAAGTAACAATAGTCATTTATCTGAGTGCAAATTTGAACTGCAAATGGCTACAAAGAATACCAACTATAGAAATATCTACAGGTTTGTATGTAATGGTAGTACCCCTAATTTATAATGTATATAGAAAGTGTTGCATCACAGTGAGTGATGGTTCTTAATTTTTCATTGTCACAATCTGAATATTTCCTTTATGATTTTATAGTGGGATGAATACTGAGCACCAGGAAGAGAGTCTAAAGCCAGGATCAACTTACAGATTCAGGTAAAGATGGGATGACAATTTATCCACTTAACCCTTTGACGACCATGTCTTTTCCAGATTTTTTTACTGATTTTTGGGCCTTATTGAATTGTGAGCCCCAGAAAAGTTCTCTTTTGGCCTCCTTTAGAATTTGCCTCGTTTTCGAAACACACAGGGTTCCTGTTCACTGTTGGTTTGGTTACTCACAGTCATTTGGCAGTTCTTCAATAGAGTAGCAGCTTCTTCTTTTGGAAGTATTTCGAAAATTTAATGATTTTGGAGCCATTTTGTCTATCTGAGGAGTGCTGGAGGCCATCATGAAGCCCACTGACAGCTCAAATCAGCATTATCTCGAAGAAGGGAGTGTATGCAAAGGATTTATGGCCAAAATGTCGTTTTGTGTATACTCGATACAAGAGAGAAATTTCGGAGTAAACATCCCGTAAGCTCCCAACAGAATGGACAGCGAAGACCTACCATGGCATTTTCTTGAATATATGAGAACAGGAGAATATTGAGAAGCGGATATTTTGCCAGTAGGTCTCCATGGCTCAAGACTTATAAAAAATATTCTAAAATGTCCGGAGGGGGGACCCCTTGTCAGTGAGATAAGCAATTAAGAAATGTGACTGTTGGCTAAATACCTCCAAAAAAATGGCTGTCACTCTCCATGTTAAAGGATTGCAAATGAAAAACGCAACAAAAGCCAAGGACCAAACCTGAAATTTTCTGTAAAAGAGTTTTTTTGCATTCTAAGAAGCAGCAGCAAAATAGATCTGTTGAAAATGAATGATTTTTGGCTTTCAAAAATGACGTCAGAATTCAGGTTTTAGGGTTTTCAAAAAATGTAAATAGTACCGGTAACTTTGCCAGAAAATCGACTTTTGTTGTTTTTATTCGAGATCATACTGTGGAGAGCATCCCATGGAAGGATTTCTTTAGCAATTGAGACCGACTCTTCTGAAATAGAGAAAGTTAGATTTTTGAAATAGTCATTCCTGGAGGACCTATTTTTACAGGGGTGGATGCCAAAGGGTTAAGGGATTGGTCATTATTTAGAGGGGAGGGTTAGTGCAAATAGGGTAAAGGGTTCAGCATTTTTTTAGGTTCAAAAAGGAGGGGGTTAAGAGAAACAATAGGAAATTTATAGGGAGGATCATATGGGTCATATGGGAAGGGCCATCCCTGTACAAGCTAGTTATAAGTGAGAGTTAAATACCGAGAATGGAGGCAATAAGCCATATACATGTATAGGGTTATTGCCGTTGTTCCAGGTATTGAAGTGTCTTATTTCATACTTAAGAAGGTTTTCACAATGCGGTCATTCTTGAGAGAAAACAGTGCGATAATACTTACATATTCATACACTAATAATTGTCTTTTTCAGTATGTGTAGATGATAACTACGTCAGAGTGAATGCTTTGACTCGACCCACATGGAGGAGGGGATGCAAAGAGATCACTTGATGACTCTTGGGCTTGCAAACTTTTGAGCTGGGAGGGAGGGGTTGACAATAAGCCAAGGTCTCACCAATAGGCTGCTAAATGAGTGGTCTTTTGCTGGGACATGCTTTGCAATCCTGCCTCGGATATGTTGAAGTTTAATTCACACTAGTCCAATTTGACCACAGGTCAAATCAAACTAGTTTAATTTGGTATTTTAGCGAGGGAACAAAAATATCTTTTTACCCTCACTTCCCTTGACTCCATGTCCACTTACCCCCTAATCTCTTTCTCCTTACCCTCCCCTCTTTCTCTTCTTACCCTCCCCTCTCTCTCTATCTAATCTGCCTTTCTTTGTATCTGACTTACTATTATCTAATTAACTTTTTTTTAAATTTAATTTTTTTCTTACCTGACCGGGATTTGAACCCCTGACCTCTCGCTTTGTTATGTAAGACCTTGACCACTTGACCATCGAAGATTGTGATGCTAGTATTGGATTGGATTTTTATTTTATTTATGAATTCAAACATATTACGTCATCATTAGTAATTAAAATTCAAGCATGCACACAAAAGTAAAATACGGACTTGCTTGCTTGATATTCACCCTAATTTACATAGTTACATCCTGGGTCAATATTTAGATACATCCCTCATTAATTTATTCATCGGGACGATACATCCTACATACAACAAAGAAAACTTTGTCAAGTATGAAATAAGCCTAGTTTATACTGTGAACTTGTTACGGACCTTATCTAGCTTTTCCTTAGATGTGTTTCTACATGTAAAATTTGAAATTTAGCTTAGACTGTCTTTAGGTTGCTGCACTGTCCTGGTATGAAGCTGTGATTTCATTTTCCTCAAAAAACCCTAATTATCCACAGAATGTTTATCTTTTCAATATGATCCATTAAAAAGAAACTAAAACATGAGTTTGTGACTGTGATGGTGTTTGTAGGTTATGTGCCATCAAAGATAAAATCAAAGGTGATTATTCTCCAGAAGCTAGTGTTCAGGCTCCTTGTACAGCACCAGCTGTTCCTTGTGCACCTCACATGAGTAATAAGACAAAGACAAGCTTCCATGTCAAATGGAATGTAAGTAGTGCATTATATTTTGTATGCTACTTCATTAATAATAAAGGATTATTAAAACATTGCTCTTGTTCCCACTTTGTATTTTGATGTTTTGGGGGGGGGGGGGGGGGGGGAAGGGGGGGAATCAAGGGTTGTTTTACTACTCATTATTTTTTCTTGGGGAAAACCACCAATCAGAGTTCAAATTTTTTACCACATGCAGTACTTTGAAACCTGCTCGAATACTGTACAAAAGTCACTAAGACTTTGAAATTTCAAAGTCCTACTTTAAAATAAATACATTAATCTGTCTATATTATAATAAGCCCAATTAAGTATGAGAAAGGTCTCTAGTTGATAGTCAGTGGATCATTGACCTTTCTTGGCTGACTGCAGTAGCAGTTCATCAAAACTGCCTTTGAGAGGAATGCTATCTTGTTCAAATGTGGGATGCAATTCAGAGAGCAAAGTGCGTGCCTGTGACATCGTGAATTAAAAACGTATGAAAATCAAGCGCAAAAGGATCAACCATTTATTAAAGAACTCAACAATGCATGTAATAATTAATGAGTAGTGGAATCCATTTCATATATTCATCAACTGTATTCTATTGCGGGGCTTAAAATAATGGCGGCTCAGTCAGTTGCCGGACATGTTGTCCAGCCAAACGTATTTTAGGCCGGACATACTGCCATCCAGGCCAGTCAAAACACAAATATGAATAAATTAACTAAATGAATATATTAACGACATATATAGGGGGAAAAAACCATAAACAACACAATTTATTTCATCTTTAATTGTTAAATTCTAACGATAGAAATTTACAAATGAAACAGCATAATGACTGAAGACATGTGGAATATACTGTTGGTTTTTGTCAAATATGATCAAAAATCTAATGGTCCGTCGATTAAATTTTCCTCTAATCAATGCTTAATCTCCAACTTCAAGATGAGCTTCGAATTCGTATCATCCTTCAAACTTCTGCTTTGTATAGTTCTATCCTGCCAAGTTCTAAAGGGAATTCTGTAAAATAACTGTTCAGATTGCCGTAGTCTATTGTGATGGCTGAGAAGCACAAAAATATTGTTACTTAAATATTTTTTCACTCAAGTTCTTCAAGCTCAGGAATGATTTCATTGCCAGAGTCTTCATTCTCTGATTCTGTCAAGGAGTAGTCAAGAAGTACTCTAGCACGTTTTCCAGAGGTAGCACGGCTTTTGTAGATCTTTCATTTCCCTTGATGTGGTTGTCAATTGACACCTAAAGCCCAAAGCTTGATAGCTGCAGTGGGATCAAAGTCATTCACCTTTGGACCCTCCACTCCAATTCTAATGAGGTTATTCAGCATGCTTTCACCAAGAGAAGCACGTGAATTGCTTCAATTATTCAGTTATTCATCGTAACTTTAACTAGATGACTGGCTGCTGAGTATTGTCCTTAAATAAATCAGTAGCTACTTTCATTGAAAATAAAATATACTGTCAAGAAATTGATGATAAAACACAATTAAGTTTAAAACATGTACATTGGCACTTGGCTGGACACAAGCATTCACACTGTCACGACATGCTTTCACATTTTAGCACTTCATTCTGAAATCAGGACCACCCATCTATCTTGGCAAGCTCGTTTGGCGTTAATTTATAACAAAAACAAACATTGCAAAGAATCGATCTGTCAACAAATCTTTTGCAATTAACAAGCATTTTGCGTGACACTTCTTGCGTGATTGTACGTACGTATTGTGCTGTAATTCAATAATCAAATAAATGTTTGTTGAACATTTGTTTGAAGACGTGACCGGACAAAATGACAGAGATGTTTGCTGTTTGGCTGGACAACAGTCAGTTTTGGCCGGACATTGTCCGATGTCCGGCTGTTATTTTAAGCCCTGTATTGGGGTTTCAAGATCCTCATGAAAATTTCAAATGCCTTTGCTGACCCTTGGCATTTGAAATTTCACTCAGATTTTGAAACCCCAATAGAATAAAGTGACTTGTATTTGAAACATTACTTCAAATCCTTGCAAAATTTTGAATTATGGGATAATATTAACAGAGAAGTATATTAAAGTGACAGGGTACAAAACATGGACCAAGTTTGTGGACCCGGTCCATGGACCACTTTTTGTGGACCACCTTAAAAACAACATTGAAAACAGCAATTTTTATCATTACTGATGATAAAAAAGGAAAATATTTTACTATTAGCTCAAGTATACAGTAATCATTGAAAACTTTTTATTCAGCTTTACAGTATCATATATACCATATAAGCCTGTTTTCTATATGATTGCAGACAATTGCAGAAAGGTGTAAAAGTTCTGTTCCTTTTGCTACAATGCACACCAAACAAAAGCTATACACCTTTCTGTGATTGTCTGAGATCATATAGAAACCAGGCTAATAGTGTCAACATGAATTGGCATGGTAAAATTAAAGCTTGTCTCTACATACAGTACTTGCCAGTAGCTTCAGTACTGAAAATGCATCAATGGCCTAAATTTCATCATTTCAGTGAAGTGAAATATGTAGTGAAAAGGATGATGTATTTAGAGGCAATTGTAAGTTTAAAATTATAAACTTTGTTGAGCCTGGAAATCTATTTCCATCATTCAGTTTTCAATGTAAAGTTTTCAACGATAACTGAATGCTTGAGCTAGTCAAATATTTTCCTTTTTTTTATTTATCATTGGTAATGATAAAAATCACTGTTTTCAATGTTGTTTTTATGGTGGTCTACGAATATGGTCCACGAAAAGTGGTCCATGGACCGGGCCCATGAGTGTGTTCCATAAACCAGGGGTCCATGTTTTGTACCCACCCGGTCAGAAAGGGATACTTGTGGTGAATGACAGATCCACCCCTTGTTTTAAGCCCAGTATTTTATGACCCACCCCAATGTACTGCCTCAAAAAAGTCAACCCTAAAGAGTAGCTTGTTTTCACCCACCACCACTTTACTTTCTCACCAGTCCCTAAGAAAACTAAAATGGTAATTAACAAAACAAAGTACTGTATTTTCACTGACAGTGAATAATTAAGTGCTACACTGAAATTGATACTAATAGGATGTTATGATATTGTTCTGACTGTCTTAGGCACCATGTGACCATGGATCACCCATTAAGACATTCAGATTGCAGTGGGACAAGGGTGAAGGAGCAGGAAAGTACTATGATGTTTACAGTGGTAACCTAAGACAATTTAAACTGTCTCATAAACTTCTACCAGGAACCAAGTGTTTGTTTAGAGTGCAAGCTATTAATGATATAGGAGCCAGGTAAGAGGACTGTATCTTTTTTTTTTTTTACATTTGGACACAAATTAATGTTTAATTACCCATATTCAGTGCAGCTATTGTATCATAAGCCAGGTTTCATTATAAATATTTTTCAGCAATTATGTTTACATTGATGTGATTTGTTTCTTCAAGAAAACTTTCTTGGAAAAAAATTCCAAGCTCCTGGCAGAATTTCAACCCACAACCTTCAGGTTGCTAGCTGATGCTCTAACCCACTGAGCTACAGGACATGTGAGCAAGCGAAGTCTATGATGGTATATAGCCAGAAGCTTGGAATTTTTTCCGAGAAAGTTTGCTTGAAGAAACAAAAATCACATCAATATTCATTTACCAAGCACAATTAATTATGTTTTTTATTCCATATTGCCATTCATTTACCAAGCACAATTAGTTATGTTTTTTTATTCGGTAATACTTACTAATAGCGCCGGCGACCAACTGTTGACCGACTATCGGTCGTTAGTTCATCGACAGTTGGTCGACAATACATCAACATTTGGTCGACGGT
>WUAP02142344.1:0-27265 GCA_015163945.2 Stichodactyla helianthus | reverse complement strand
ACTCCCTATATATAGACATGTCCACATCCATCTTTTTCATTCAACTCCGACGAAGGACTAACGTCCGAAACGTCAGCTTTAAACAACCACCAATTCATACGGTGTTCAAGATTATCATATCTATCAACTGTTTCCCTAGTAGTCATTTCCAACCCATTATAACAAAAAATGAATATGCAACTCCAGTCATAGAAACCGTTTAATTAAATATTTTTCTAAAACCTTTTTTCGTAATAGTTTTGCTCGAACGCAGTAGTTCAAACTGAACGAAAAGACGGCACCATATCAAGGAATGAACAATCCAGGCAGCTTTGGGAATTCAATTTTAAGTTCCGGCGGCATTGGAACTAATTAAACGAGAAACTGTATCCCATTTTTGAGGCTTATCTCACTGAAAATTCGCCTGTTATTCCATGCTTTCTTACAAAGAAAAAAGGGCATAGTTAATTGAATAATACAGGTGACTTTGGTTTATGAGCAGCGAGGATATTTTAGGGTGTCGAAGCATCAGCCCATTTTGATGAATTGATCATTCCTACCTTTATGTATAATGGGATAAGTAGAAAAAGAAAAAAACAAATTGGTTTACAGATTTGACAGCAGCTGTCTGGACGGCTTTTTCGTATCGAAAAAAACCTGGTGGAACAATGGCCTACCTGTGTTGCTTCAAACAATAATTGATTCAATATTTATATCACCCTACACTAGCCTACCCGCACTATGCTAGGGTGGTCTACTGATGTCCAATCGAATGCTAATCATTGTTTTCCTTATATAGCAAAAACAACACTTTATTCCGGCTGGTATTCTCGCCGCTACATCGAACATGCTTTTCGATCGAAGACCTGTCGTTTAAAATGTTGAAAATATATGTTTGCTTCGGGTAGTGCATCGAATAAATAATACTGTTGTTGGAAGCCGGATAACTGTTACAGTTGAGATGCTGTCATGAACGAACGTTCACAGTAAACTGGCAGAAGGAATCCTGATGAAGGGCATTTTTTGTGAAAATTCTCTTGAACAAGGCTTTTCAGTATCGTCTTCAAAGGTCAAGGTATGAAATGAGAGCGACTATCGTCGAAACCCAGACAGCTTGGAATAAAAGATGTTTCTATCAACACGGCTACATAACTTAAGATATGAAAAGCTCTTTACCACGAACGTTTTTGCAGCAGTTACGACGACCATGTTGTTCTTTGCTGTCATATATGTTACTTCAAATAACTGGGCTGAACTGAAAGATGAAGAAATGGTCAGAGTGAGAGATAATGGTTTTATCAAACGAACAAGATGCAAAGCATGCAAGACAACTATGGTAGATCCAAGAGACCAAGGTGATAGGGCACGTATTGGTTCACATCAAAATTGTTCTAAACTTCAGCGAAAAATCGAAGCTTTGGAAGAAAAAATTAAAGTGTACGAAAAATTAGGTCGCTTCACAGAGGAGGATTCATTGGTGAATCACTATGGGAACAAAGTGCGGCAGAACATCTTGGTCATATCAAATCTTCATTGTGGTAGCTCGTTTTTAGGTGAATTTTTCAACCAGCATCCACAAGTGTTTTACTTGTACGAGCCTGTAGAATCACTGGAATATTATCGAGAAAATAGACCTGAAAACGTCTATGACACTATGGTGACCCACCTTCTTAATGGAATCTTTCACTGTGACTTTCGTGAACTGGCTTACTTCACAGATTTCATTTCTCTACAATACAGCTCGATCAAACACAGATTGTCAAGCAGAGCACTTTCTTCGCCCCCACTTTGCCCATCATTTAACCAAAACCACCCTTTGTTTAATATTCGTATGTGCACTAGACTCAGGCCTCAAACTTTGTCTGCGATATGTAGTCTGCATAAGCATACAGTTGTCAAGACAATTCAGGTTGATTTTCTCCATAAGCTTTCTTATTTGATGGACGCGGAAGGACCGGCTGACTATGCTCTAAAAGTGGTCCATCTTGTGCGTGATCCACGAGCTTTGATCGATGCTAAAATTCAAACTGATATTAAAAGCAACTGGACCATAACATCGTTACGCAAAAACGCTCGAGTAATGTGTAAAGATTTACTTTTAAATATCAAATATGCTGTAAGTGCGCCTCCCTGGTTACAAGGCCGTTATACGTTGCTACGCTACGAAGACCTGGCAACCAAACCACATCAAATCGCTGAGCAACTTTATCAGTTTGTAGGGATAGGTATAACTGCTCAAGTTCGACGGTGGCTAGACGGCGCTAAGTCTACCACTGTTTCATACTCTGGAATGAGTGCAGCACCGCCCAATGGCCCCTCAGAGACACAAGAAGGACAAAGTTTAAGTGACAGTGTTTTTAAATGGAGAGAACGAATGCCATATTCCATTGTCAGAATTATAGAAACTGAATGTTATCAAGTCATGAACTTGTTAGGTTATAAGGTTGTAGAAGATATGGAGGAACTTAGGGCAACAAACATCCCTCTCGTGGACTAATGGGCATTAAAATAACTATGAAAAATTAAAATTTGCAAATTACAAACAACGTTGCGGTTCCGAATTTCATTTGATCTATACACCTTCATCAAAAGGATTTCTAGTGCGTAGAAACACCGTGATGCTAGGTCCCTTTTTTCAGTCTTTCTTCCCATTTCTTTTCTTTTCCGTTTTCTTTGCTACCGTAGGGGAAGCAGCCCTCAGTAGTAAAACAGATAGCACAAAACGTACCAAAACTGACTGGTGATGGATGCCGCGCTGACACTAATCCAACTCAGGGGCGGATCCAGGGGGGTGGATTGGGTGGCTAGCCACCCCACTCATTGGAATCGATAAGCTTGAAATTATATTAACTAGATGGTGAGTGGAGTGATTATGTGTCTGATTGTTAAATAGTTAAAATCCAATTTTTAAAAAAGATGTTGTTTCACTATACCTGTGAAATTTTATAGGAAGAGCCAACGAATAATGACGTCATTTTGGTAGAGGATTTTAACCATTTTCGTAATTTCAGCAATCAGCCACCACCACCCGCCCCCCCCCTTTTTGAAAAATCCTGGATCCGCCCCTGCAACATGAAATAAAATTGAATTTGAATACACTGACTTCTTTGCAAATTACGTAATGCTTTGACCTGTTATTGTTTTCATTATCTTGTGATTAAAAACATAGCATTCGATAACTATAGTTTTAGTTAATGCTTGACACGAACACTATAAACAAACACCAGAATGAACGATGTGACATGATTGATTGGACTACCTGTGGTTTTATTGCGTGCGCATGTAAATACTACTAGACACCTCTGACACAGATGTTTTACTATTCAATATTCTACTGTCACATAGTCACATAAGTAGGACAAGAAGGGCAGACGTGTGATCACAATATTTACTTGGAACTTTTTCTTCTAGTTTATGGAAGGCATGCTCATCGGAATCACGCCGAAATGATTCCTTGTTTACCAAATATCGTTCCTTGAGATTTCAGTATTTTCGTAACGCGATCAAAAGATTGTGAAAAGACTTTAAAAGTGGTTTTGTGGTTTCGACATCAATCTCTTCTTTACATTTGCATAATGCCTTACCAGACTGGTAATTCTAACCGTTAGGCTTTTGACGCTAATCTTTAACGTTCTGTTACCGGGACTGGCGAGACTCAACAAAATGTCTACGGTCGTGGAGTTTTTTCGTAATCCTCTGGTTACTTGGGTAAGTTTTAATAACAAAAGTTATTGTGATTCGAAAACTAAAACGGGAGTAAACATGCTTGTTTGTGCGCAAAAATATAGCCACTCGTTGAAAACGTAATTCGTACATGGGATATAACCAAACTTCTCGTTTTCCCGCCAGGTCAGTACTTTTAAAAGTAACTCTCCTGCCGAGACCATCAATGAATTTGCGGATGGAGTCTTTCTAAACGAAATTATGGTGGAAATGTAAGTTAAGTATTACTGACAGTAAGTTGATCTGATTTTATTAACGAACGAACGAACAAACTCTTTTTTTCTTTTTGCAAATTATATGAACAAATCACATCCTCCAACATCTTGCATTAATTAGGGTTTTTCTGATGGTTATTTAGTGTTGAAGACAGTCTGATGTGTGATATGGTATGTGGTATTTTATTTTAGTGATCCTACGTATTTCACGCTTACGAGAGTACATCAAAATGTGGATGGCGACGTCAATGTTAGAATACAAAACCTTGACATCTTGGTCAGGCATTTAAAGGCTTTTTATCAGGTAAGGGCTGAAAAGGCTGACAAAATTTTTGAAAAAGTGATACTAGCTTTACACAGTTGTAAAAACTGAATTGAACAAAACTATTAGTTTGGGTCGAATATCGTTGAATAAGATGTTTTGGTAATGGAGAATTGTTTGTAAAGCGCGCTACTCCAGGTCGTTAACCCCATATTAGGAGCAAAACGACCTCCAAGAAGAGGTTTTGAAGTAGCATCTGGCAACCATGACAAGAAATATACCAGAAAATGCTTCTCACTTATTGACTCGGTAAAAGTAAACTCATTATTGGTCAAATTTGGACCAGAAGTTGAAATTCTATTGCAAGAAGCTCTGCATTACCTCCGCCTTATTGAACGATATCTTAATTACCAAAGAAGCGTTCCAAATGAATCATCTACATTAGTCTCAGCTTGATGATATCAGAAAGGTTATAAAATAAAATCCTTTGTTTAAGTTATATTCTGTTCGAGTCGCAAAGAGAGAATATCAAGACTGGCCTGCTGCTTTAAAAACCTTGCTGGGAAATGTTTGGGCGTATGCATTTATTTCTATACTTTGCGTAGAAGATTTTATATCAGTGATAGGAACTTTATAAAGTCGAATTCTAGTGAAATCTAGATTTCTCAGAAGAAAATATATGAAGTCATTAGCATGCGAAAGGCATTTCCGGACTTCAGTTAATAGTACTAGTATTGTTGACTATTGTAGCCATGCCAGTATTCTATTCAAACGCAGCATTCTCACTCATCAATTTTACTGAATTGATTTGACTTTCAAAATATTTCATATACACATTATACGTATGTAAAGAAAGACTTTGTTTATTTTTTGTCCTGGATCAGATAATTCTATTCTGCTACTGTGATTTATGGCCTGATTATTTGAAGGAATTTTTATAAGCATAGCTAATTGTGCATTAATTGTTTATTGTTATTTTAGATACTTTGGCGCACGGTCGAACACAATAATCTCAACTCTACATATACATGTCTCTATGATACCATATGTAAATACATCACTCAACTCTTGGGTGTTCAGATGTCACTTCACTTCGTTTGTTTGTGTAATTGAAATCTCAATTTTATAGCAGAACATATATGCAGATTACACTATGGTAATAGATTGTGCTGGTGATATTTAAGTTGTGAATTTTCTGTCTGCTGAAATAAGGAATTTTAAACAAATAAGTGGATTGACGTGTAATGAAATGTAAGGAGCAATCTAGCTATTTCAATTCCAAATATGATAGAAATTACATAGATGTTTGAAATGTGCTAGCACAGCTGTTGATAGCTTAGCATCTTTGTCATTGATGGATTAAGTTACTTTTGTTTAGAGTTCTGTTAACTTTTAAAAAAATCTTGATTTTTTGTCCTGTTACCATTGAATTAATACATTGTCACCTTTTCTTTATAAGCTATTACTTGATTATGTAGTTATTAAATGCTGAAGAAAATGAATTATTGATCCAGAAGTGATATTTATTTAGGCATGTGAGTGACAAAGTGTAGAAATTACATTCATCCTATGGTATATCTACTTTTTTTGGATCCAAATGGAGTTTTTTTCACTTACAATGCTATATACAATGTATCCTAGAAAGCTTATGATTATTACAATTTCATTTCTGATATGGAGGGGGGGGGAAATAAGCGCAAAATGCCATGATACTGAAAGAAAGTTATTTTAGGTTTACTAGTAGCCCTACTACTTCGTGAAAAACGGAAAAGGAAAAAAGGAAAAAAGATTTTCTCCTGCAATTCATGGTGTGAATTCAGTTCAAATATCAAACCCAAATTGAATGAAAGCCAAAAGTATCTTTGGGCTAAAAAAAACAAACAAACAAACAAACCAGAAACAACTAGACAGACAAATCAACTAATAATTAATTTTTTGTGTGAGTCTATGCGATAGTCAAAACTCACATTTAACTTGTGGAGCATGGCATCACAATTTTGTGAGTGGTCCAGTTTTCAAAATCTCAAAAATTATTAAAACTTGTTGTTTCTAAAAGTGGTCTGGTTGAAAATGGACATTAAAACCTTTTTGCTCCTAGAAGTAGCTGGGTTGAAAATGGACCAACGTTGCTGGTGGCTATGGCCCTGTGGAATGAAGATTTTAATACAAGATCTTTAATTATTTATTGATGACTTTTAGCAAAAAATAAATTTTCCTGTTTTGTATTTCCAGGAAAAGTTACAACAGCTAGTGTTGTTGAGAGCTCCTGATGTCGTAGCAATTGCACATCATCCTGATAGTGGTATGTAGGTCATATGCTTGTTAGTCAGAATTAAAGCACTTCGTAAGTGCTTTAATTACATTACCAGGAAATAATTTCCTTGAAAATATAGTTCTTTTACCTGGTACATTATCGAATTATGGTTAAGTCACCCAGGAGACAGATCACCCAGAGTCAAGTCGCCCGGAATCGTATTCAAATCGCCCAACTTCACTTAGATTGATTAATTTCTTGAAGTATGTTCACCAGTAACATAAATAAGATATTATTAAAAGCAGTACATTTTTATTTGAACATTTTATATTGAAATTTTTGCAAGCATTTCATGATACGAATGATCAAACAAAGATTGAGTTTCCACCAGCGAGTTCGTTCACTGGAATTATTACAATCATTTTGGCAAACATACTTCAAGAAAGTAATTGATCTAAAAGAAGTTGGGTGACTTGACTATGATTCCGGGCGATCTGACTCACGGGCAACTTAACCAGATTCCACATTATCTAGAACCTTATGTACAGGAATCAATTATTTACACACATTTGCAGATAGAAAATTGGATAGCCATGTATTCACTGGTTTCTGATTCTTGATTTTGAGGGGCACTTTTTCCTAAATACAACTGGAGATGAAGAATTATCATGTTTATAAAATAAGCCAAAATGAAACTTTTTATGGGTTTTCAGAAAGTTGCATATTCACATTGATGGCTGAACAATTGCATGACAAGATTGGGATGGGCTGGGGTGCACATTTTAAAGAGTGGACTAGCTTAATAAGTCATTGCCACCCAATACCGTATTTGCTGGTGTATAAGTTGACTTGGTGTATAAGTCAACCTCCAAAAATCAGGATAAGAAACATTAATTTTTAATATACTCTTTGTATAAGTCGACCCTGCTATTTCAGAGTTTCAGATGAAAGAACAAGCCATAAATTTCGATGCATCCTCCCGATCAGGCAGCCATTTTGATTTGATATAGGTACAGCTTACTAGTAAACCAGACTGGTAGTTTTATCGCATCAATCTCAGTTATTGATACTTTTAAACAATAGGCGTTGGTGTAAACAATGGTATCAACAAATCCGTAGAATCTACTATCTTAATGAAGTTGTTTTGCCAGTAATTGGTTTTTCAGTACCCCGGTAAAAAGTTTTAGTTAGAAATTATATCTAAGATTTACAAAGTAATCAGGTGAAATTAAACATATGCAATAGACTTTCAAGTTTAGATAACAAATGGCACGCCAATGTTTTTGTAGATTTCCAGACATCATTTGATTGAACATGTCAAACCTAAGCCAATCGTAGTTGGAAAGTACTTTGAACCATCTTTTTCCCGTGGGAAAGAAAGGCAAGTTGAACTTTCTGAGTTAAAAGAAAGTTAAAAAGAGAGAGCTACCGATAAAGACACCTTTATAGTTTTTTAGAATGTTTTTATGCGTTTGTGAATTGGCAAAAGTTCAGCACCTTGAATTCACTGAGACATAATGATGGACACAGTAAAAAAAACACCGGGGTTTTTAGATAAAAAATGCATTTCGATGACTTTGAACTGTTTTTTTAGTATACTACACATCATTTAGTTCACTCTATTTTGGATATGATAAAATAAATTCCAAGAAAGTTTAATTTAGGAGAAGAAAAAGACAAAAACTAAAGCGCTTAGGTCATGTCATGTTGAAGGTTTAGATCGCTTCGATTCTAGCCGTTATCAGCTTTTTTCAGAGGAAATTATATGATTTATACTGGAAAGAAACTTTATTGAATGCTTATCCAAACAAAAATGATCCTTTCTAAAACTGAAACCAATGTTTTTGCTTGGAACCTGAGCTATGAATCAGGATGTCGACTTTCATACTCGGTGTATAAGTTGAGGTCAATTTTTTAGGGTCTATTTTAGGTGTTAAAGTGTCGACTTATAGCCCGGCAAATACGGTAGTAGAGCATGTACATGGTACAAAGATTTTATACTGAAATTAAGAACTTCAAGATGTCATTCATGTGAAAAAGCCCACCACTCCCCCTCTCCCATCCCCAACCCTATATTTCTGCTGTCTCAGTACTGCATTGCATTATGTCAATATTGATTGACTGTGATCAAATACAGCAAAAGCATCCAACAGCAGCTCACACCTCAAGGTAGCAATGACTAACATTAGAATTCTGTGATTTATGATTGTTTCCCTTTATTTGTGTGTTTAGATGTTGGTCTCCAAGAACTCATCAAAATTTTGCTGTTAATGCTTGGATGTGCTGTTCAGGTAAGTATTTGTCAATAAAATTATTAATGTGTGACTGATATTTTCATGGTATCATCAAGATTCTTCCAGTTCTGGTGATGCACATGCTCACAGTACAATATTATTTCTTATATCTCTACCTGATCAAGGCATGTATACACAAAAAGTGTAGAGCCATTGTATACTTTCTTATTGTTTATATATACATGTAGTGTGATAGCAAGGAAAACTTTATTGAAAAGATCAAAGAGCTGGACCTTGAAGTGCAGAAACATTTGGTTGAATGCATCAAAGAGGTATTATTCACTTCTGTGGTCCATGGTTACAATGTATGTACGTTTTGCGCTCTATTTTCCTACTTGTGGTGCTGAGGTCATGGTGATCTTATAAAATTTGTTAGCTATAAATGAAAGTAAACACAAATTATTTTTGTCTTGTTGCCTTAATAAATCAAAACCTAGAGTTGAAAGATGCAATAACATTCATTATGTGTGTATCTTGTTTAAATAGATAACAGATAACCCAAGCCATGTTCTTACATTCAGAGCTAATGAACTACAAGAAGCTTCAATTGAGTAAGTAGTGATTAAAACAAACACTGGGTCAGCAAATATTTCTAGTACCATAGACCACTCAAAATTATCCCAGGAAAGCAGAATAGAAAATAAATCCTACTTTTTTCGAAGTATTCCTGTTAGCCTGGAAAGTTTAAGAGTGATTTAGGCGAAGTGACCTGTCAGCTGACAAACAGTTGACAGTCAGCCATTTGTCAGCAGTTTGTTGACCATTTACAGCATGACACGCAAAAGTATGACCAGTTTTAATGTATTCGCATACTTTTATGCACGGGATTTTGTACTTTAAACTGATACATTTAGATGAGAAGCTGGCTGGTTTTACAAAATATGGTGAGTAATAGCTCGTTTGTCAGCAAAATCCAGTGTATAAAAGTATGCGAATACATTAAAAGTGGTCATACTTTTGCACATCGTGCTGTAACAGTATTTTGTTGGGAATTGGTTGGTTAAAAAGCTGTTGTGGATTGGAGAGCAAGTCTGGCAATTTTCAATGGACTGTTGATAGAAAGTCAGGAAAATCATCTGTTTCTTCATGCATTTTATTATAGCAGTAAGTTCTGAAAAGAGAAGTTTGTCAAGAGAATGTCTTCTTAAGATGCAGTGAAAAAAAGTTGTTTTGTTAAGCTACATACAAGTAGCTTGGAAGTTCCTTATGTATCAAGTCCCATTTCTATATTTAATTATGACGGATGTTTATTCATTGGTAATTTATGGTTTTAATCATATCCATTTTTGAAATCACATGTTTCCTGTAATCTGATTGGTTAAAAATGGTGCAATTTAAGCATAAATTGCACCATTTCAGATCATTAATCGCATCATCTTGCCCATCATTTCGACTTTAACCAATCACAAGACAGACATGTCATTTTTTAGCCAATCATATAAAAGAAGTCAAATAGATGTTTGTAGGTTGTGTTTAACTTCAGATGGTTTGTATCATCAACACAATTGTAAAATTTCTTTATTTTACCAAGCTTTCTACCTACGCAGTCATCTTCAGGGTAACTATTGAATGCTAATTACAATTACAAGAAAACAAACATAAGCAAACTATGGTGAGCACATGCACATCCATGTTACAATCATATAACAAAGCAACAAGGTGTGTGTAAATAGCACAATGATGCGAAGAAGCCATTTACATCCTAACATCACTGCTTGCCTTGAACTAACAGCAGGAAGAAATGCAGTGCAAATTCACACAAAATGTTTGACAATTTTTGGATAAAATTTAACCTAAAAGGCCATGAAAATGGACAAGCTGCCAGATAAATAAGTAGAATTGTCAAAAGTATCTTTGAAAAGCCACTGCTTGAGTCAGTTGAAGGATATTCAAGTGAAAAACAACGAAAAACATGCAGATTTTAACACTGAGTTCCTGAAAACTTCTCTTTCACTTGTCATGATTCACTGCAGAAACGGTACTTTAAAACAACTAAAACAACAAGGAAATTTTCAAGATTGACAGAAAAGTTTTCTTGGTTCGAAAGCTACTCAGCTACAGAGAACTGATGGACTAGGCAGTTTAATTTTCGCTGTTTTCTGCTCAATTTAACTCAAATCAGAAGATCACAGAAGAACAACCCCTTGGACTTTTTTACTTGGCTTTTGTGTTGAACTTTGAAATTCTTCTCATAAGATTGTCAACTCTGCTTCCCTGATAGTTCTTAATGACAAGATTTTCCACTGTTAACTGTAAGTAAAATTAATAAACATTTATTATGCTTAATTGCTTCCAGTATGGGGGAAAATTGAGGGGAAAATATGAAATTAAATTTTACCAATCAATGAGAGTCAATGGCAATGTGAAAGATGATTGTGTTCAATAATTTTAGCACAAAATTCCTATTTGTAGAAATAAAATTTAGTCCCGTGGTCTGAGTAAAATGACAGCCATTTTTCTAAAGGAATTCACATCTGAATAGTTTTGGCTTCGACCTGCCATTCCAACTCAAGTTATGTTCATCCTGGGATTGTACATTTTCAAGACCAAAAAATTCCACTGTAAACTCTATTATTATCAAAAAAGATTTCAAAATGGATATGATTAAGTGGTAATTGAACTTCATGTTGTGCAATTTTGGTCTGAAATCAAACTTGTGATTAACAAATTGCACTCCCACTACGTGATCATGCAATTTTGTAATCACTCGTTTGATTTCAGATCAAATTGCATTCCACTCAGTTCAATTACCATTATAAACCTGTTGCCCATTTGTGGGATACTGTAGGTGTCAGTGGATTGTTGATTTGATAACAGCAGACTGTCGATAGGGACACAATTCTAAACTGTAGTTTGATTACTATATTGTTAATCTATTACAGCCATGTTCTTGTCATTGCTGAAGGCATGTTCTACCAAATGTGTCATTTAGTGGAAGAAAGGGATCAAAACTATGGGGTAAGTGGAGGTGTGCAATTACTATGTGACCTGTTATTTTAGGAGTATTATGAATTTACCCTCTTATTATAAAACAGATAATGACGCACCTAACACTAGAAAAAGAAGCTCTTTTACAGGAAAAGCAGGTATGTTTCTATTCAATAAATTTGACTGACTCAACACGTGAAAGCCAAAAAGATGGGTTATTTGGCCATGTGGATGTATGTTATATTAAGAAATCACATTTGCACTGAAAAATTTGAGTCTTTCAGACATGTACACATGCTTTCAAGTTAGTAAGTGCAGTCAGCAGGTTGTTGTTTAAATGTATGTCATTTCGATTACTATTCTTGATTTTGTCTTTAAATAGCGTGCAAAATCCCCTCGTCCATTTTCGCCACCACCATCAGTAGCTGCACAACTTTCTGTTGATTCTCCAGTCGTGACTGCTTCAAAAGAAAAGATTAGGATGCTGACTGAGGAACTGTAAGTTATGAAATACACTATTCAGACTGACTCTTCTGCATATTCTCAAAATTTCTCCAAAGTGTATTTTACCCTTTCTCATCGTTTTCTTCCTTTTTCTTTAATTTCTAGGGAAGAAAAAAATGCACTTTTTGCAGAACTTAAAGAAGAATTGCTTGCCACTAAAAAGACAGTTGAAAAACTTCGTCAAGAGGTTTGTGAAAATGTTGACTCAGTTCAAGGACCAGCAAACGGCACATGATTTATTGTTTTTCCTTCTTCCTTCACACTAGAATAAAGCCCTGTCACAAGATGCAATATTAGTAAAGACATACAGAGATCAAATGGATATGTTGAAGTCAAAGGTTGGTAAATTACTCCTGAAATTTTTAATGTTTCACTTCTGAGAGTTGACTGAGAACCTTGAAATGGATGCACTCAATAGCAAAATCAGGTTCAAATCATTTAACATAAAGGCTGAGACTGAAAGGTATTCTGGGAAATGACATGATCAATAATATTGGGATTTATTCATTTATGCTATGCAGTCAATATATTAATATGCTGCAGGTGTAACGGCCTCCATGGTCTTACAACAGTGCATGAACATTCTACGGGTCATAACATCATGCATCTAATTATTGTACTTCCCTTGTACAATGTCAGTCTAAGCTTCTTTGTTCTTAGTTCTGTGTTTTGAACTCAACAACAATTTTGTAACTGAACTATGTGCAACATACAGTAAGTGGTTGGTGAGGTGTTTGCCCACCATTTACTGACACCTTGCCAACCACTTACCAACACCTTACTAATCACTTACCAACACCTTGCCAACCACTTACAATACAGTGCATAGAGTTCACAATAGCCTGTATCTGTATGGTAATAGATTGCAATCCCTTACATGTACATGCATGTATAATGGCTGGCAGCCATAATGATAGTGCATTAGCAATTTGGCAATATTACATTTTGAAAATGACTTGCACCAAATTACTGGCATTCATCTGACTCATTTTCCAACAAAGAAGAAACCAGCTCAGAGGCGGATTTAGGGGTGGCGATGGGGGTAACTATTCACCCCCCTTTTTTGCCAGTAAAATCTACTTTTTTAATCAAATTTGATTTCAGAATTTTAGAAATATATATATTATAAATGTTTTCATTTTTTTTTTAATATTCCGATGTTTTTTTAAGTTGTCTCATTTAAGATGTCTCATCATGAATCACATGGAACCCCTTCCACACCGTACATATAATAGTGAACAGTAACACTCTAAGATTTTAGTCACCCCACTTTCAAAAATCCTGGATCTGCCTTTGCAGCTTGAGGATTCCAGAAGAAATACCAACAATATCACTCCTAAATGATAGACCCAGGAAAATTACCAGTGAAAACAATTTATGCCATGCCCTATCTACCTTCTGGGACCAACTTCACCCCATGCTGACATGTCTTTCTCTGCTGGTCAGACAAAATTCAAAAGGTCAAATGGATTATTTGCCTAGGGAAATAAAATTTTATGTGACAATTTTCATGTTAGTATAATTTTACCATTTTACCCATAATGCATTGGGAGAGGTTTGGGTGAGGGAGAATGGGTGAGCATTTGAATTTTTATTGCTGATGTTGACAAAAAATGGTGCATGTGGGATGGCAATTACACACTTCAGTTATGGTGTATATTGGATGGTGTTTGCAAGATTGGTTTGACACACTTCATTTCAAGCTACCTACCTCCTCCCTACTCCAGCCTCTTAGTTATACATTATTAGTTGTTAGCGGTTCTTTGCCCTCACCTTTGCAGTCAGTGAGCTTATATTTATGAATCTGTTGTAAAATTATTTTTAATTGTTTTGAAAGATTCAATAAACCAGCTATGTGCTGATTAACACTTAGCCATTAATTTTCCAATATATAACTTCAGTGAATTGCCTTTGCAGGTTACTGGTCATGAAGCCCCCTAGCCTAGCCAATTATCCATTGCAAACCATTTGATAGGATTTTCTTAAACGATAGCCTTCAATAGAGAAATATATTGATTGTGTAGCAGGGTGAAAAGAAAGTAATTTGTTATTTTTTAGCTGAATACGAACTCGCCCAGTTTGTTTGCTCGCTTTGCTGGATTTCATAGAAGTACGCGTTCGATTGTTTTTATTAAGAATGTTTCGATTTCCAATTACATGTAGGTTTGCGTTCTACAATTGATAGAAGCATTTATGTTCAATATTCCTTAAGTATTTTGACTTATTTCTAAAGTATTTTGCCGTTAAATTACTTTCTAATATGGTATGGGACATCATGGTATATACTGGGGGTGTCATGGTGGGGCGTCATGGCTAGGGGGCATCATGGCTAGGGGGCGTCATGACCGGTCACCCCTTTGCAAACAGAGAACATCACACATTGCAGTCGGATTGTTATCCAGGGAAATTGGAACATAAATTTATTTTTTATAATCATAATTATATTTATTTGGTGTGACATGGGTGTTGATACACTTCCTATCATGATTATAACCAATACTAATTCTAGTCATTAACCTTTTATCCTCACAGGCTGACAGAGTAGAAAAACTAGAAGCAGATGCAGGAAAATTTAAAGAAAAGCTAAGGGATTTAGAGTACCTGAAAAAGAGAGCTGAGGTAAGATTAAGAATATTAATTATATCTCAAAAATAGACTGCAATGACCTGAATGACCAGGTTATGGTATATTTGGCTTGCCATATTCATTCTTTGTAAGGTTCTCACAGCTTCATAGTGTCCAACACATGTGGGTGGTATTATTTATCCATGTATGTAAGCAGTGCAGTTATTACGGTAGCACAGAGTTGATCTTAGGTACTGGATTATGTCATAAATAAGTCACAGAAGTTCATTAGTCATCAAAGATAGAGGTTTTTGCATGAGTGAGAAACTTTTGGTACTGGACTTACAGTACAGCTTGTACAAAGCATGACATGCTGTAACACTGAAATTGGCTTCCCATTGTTTTCATGTGAATCATTCAATCACAATTCATAGTTACCATTACTGTAAAGTTAAGTAATCATCCAGCTACAGTACAGCTATTAATTAATGGACCAATAGGACATATAACCATGCACAGGATGTAGAGTTACAGGTTGCAAATTATATTGTGCAATTAAGAAGGACAATAACAGCAACAATTCAATCTGAAAATATACATAAATACAAAGTTAATCTCAAGGTTTTAACTGTTTTACAATAACGGATGGTTTCCACTTACTTCTTTACGGGTTTGTAACCCTACGAATACTTAATATAACCTTTGTCAAACAAAACAACTAAAACGTAACTAACTGAAATTGTTTCGCTCATGCTTCTAACGAGCCTGCGCATGCATTCTATATTCTTGGCCAGTGAAACAATTAACCTGTTAGTTTCCCATTCTTTTAATATCCACTCTCTCTCTCTCTCTTTATGTATATTATTCTTCTAACATATATATTTAAATGTCACTGTTGCTTATGGTTGTAGGAACTGAAAGAAGAGAATCAGTTGTTATACGACAACAGGCTTCTACTAGAAGGACAACTGTCTGGAATGTCAAACAAGGAAGAAAGAATTGGTAAGAATTTAGTTATTTTTTGTTAGGAGTTAAGTTAATTTCACAAATGATAGATAAATACCCAGTAGTTTTTAAAAATAAAGAGATGTTTTTCAGGAACTACAGTTCCAAATTCTTGTTAAATTGAGCTTGAATTGAATTTCTTTCTTAAATATAACAAAACTGAATCTTCAATTTTGGTTATTTACTAGATCATACAATATTATTTGATGATATTTATCTGAGGATCTAAGGGTCGTTGTTAGTATTTGATTAAATTTATATTTCTAAAGGTTTTGCACAAAGCTGGTAGCTTAATGTCATATAACAAGAGTGTTGTCTTTTTAATATTAACTTCTCAAACTCATGAATAATTCTAAAAGAAAACAAATTAATAAATCACTATCATTATGGTGGTTTGGATACGTGGATCTTAATTAGGATAAAATTTAGCTAACTTTTGCTTTTATTTTCACCTAGAATTATTAATGGTTTGAGAATACCTAGATAAAACAGTGAAACAGTGTTTCATCCTATCTAAGCTATGCCTAGAAGTCAGTTAAAGACTTATTGGCTGCATCTTGTTTTTTGACCAACAAGTTTCTCACTGTTTGGACATCTGATAAAACACTCTTTCCCATGTTTGATATGTTCCTTTTCAACTGGTTTAATCTTCACATGCGGGCACTTAAGCAGATTAAGCTTTGCTCAATAGACCTTTCTCACACAGTGGCCATATTTATTCTTGTGAAAATAAAACCTTTGTTTATGCCTGGCTAAACTCCTTCTGAAGTGTTTGTTTCAGTGCAACATGGCCACTGCGTGAGAAAGGTCTATGGGGTCACTAAGACAAATCCTTTTTCCTTGTTTTAAGAAATTCTTGAAGAAGAAAATGAAAAGTTGAAGTCCCACATTCATCATCTTGCAGAGGTAAGAATAACAAAGAGTAAAGGAAAATGAAAGGTACAGATGATAAAGGGTACAAATTAGTAGGGCAATTAGGGAAAAAGAGAGGGGGAGAAGGCGAAAAGAGAGGAAAAACATTATTATGATTAATATCTTTTTTAAAAGGAACGACAGTATGATCAGGAAAAGATGAAAGAGGCGATGGCAAATAATGCTCAACTGACACTAGAAAAGCAGGAAAGGTTAGTGATCTTCAGTTTTGCCTCTTATCACAAGGAGGAATGTTGAATCTCTGTGCCTATATAACAGGGCAGAATATTTACAGTATAGGTTAATAGGGTACATGTCTAACTTTCTGATTATTTTGTTTTTTGATCTTAGTCTGGCTGAGCTGTTTTCTTTGAATGCTGAACTGGAAGTTTTAAGAGGAAAGAGCCCATCAGGTAATACCAACTTGTAGCAACATTTGAATGGATGGACGGAATGACGAATAAATGAACGACTAAGAAAATAACAGATTTAGTTAGGACATTTTCGCAGAATTTCTCTATATACAGGACTACTGCTCTCCAGAGAACTTGGGGAAAACCCTCAACATACAGGAGAGAGCTAACCAACAAACAACTCTCTACTCACATGACCATGAGTTCAGGAAATCAATCACAGGTAGCAAATTGCTACCATTATGGCTTAAGGCATGCATTCTCACTGCTATGCCACCCATGCATACTACACGTTGCAACCTATCAGGCATGACATTTTCCGAGTTGTTTTGTCAAGAACGTAAAACACTGTATAGGATCTGCTGAAGGACCCCTCTCTTGGAATGTTCTATTATTACTATTTTTTGCAGTAAGAACATGTAAAACGTGTGTCATTCTGTACTCTGTCAGTAACTGTGGTGTTTTTTGTCTTTGATCCAAGGGTCTGTTAATCTTGCAAGCGAATGTAATGAATCCAGGTAGGTTTATGAGACGTCAGTCAGATAATAACTTGTGCCTACAATCTTGGACAAAATTGTTGAGAAATTTTATATTTCTGTTCTCTTGGTACTCAAAATTACCTTTTTCTCTCTCCCATCTTCCCCCGCCCCCCCTCCGCTCCCCACCCCCTCTCAATGGTCTCGGCAGTTTCATTTTTGTGTTCAGCAGCCAAAAAAAAAGTTAAATTGAAAGGGGAGGGGGGTGGGTTGAGCATAGTCTCACTAAAATTTGTCATAAAGGAGTCCCAAGTTTTTGTCCAAGATTGTGGAATAACCCTCATGCTTTATATTATTTATTGTAATTAGACACGACATTATTAAGAGATCATTCTCATCCCTAGCTGCTGTAGAGTTATTACACATCTCAAAAAATATTTTTTAAAAAGCCTCTCTAGTCTTAGCTTTCATGTGTTATCAGTTTGGACATGGCATTAATTCTGCAACTTTTGTTTATTTACAATATAAACGACTCAAAAAGAGATAAAAGGGTATGCCGGTGCCGGACTGATCGACCAAGGGCGTTCTAAGAAAAACTTTACAGATGAACTGGAGTTCCCGGGCATTTGGAAACTGTGTGCCAGTGATTGACTACAGTCAGGGTTGATTGACCTTGATCATTAGTGATCGATTGTGGTTGGCCAATCGGTTGGTCGACCACAATTAAAGGATTGGCCCTCAGACGCCAGAATGGCCTACTCTGGATAATACACATCTTGGAGTGGAAAACTTGTGTTTTATTTTGCTTACTGTGCAACAGTTTCCTCACTGGTTTGGTATCTTTTCTTTAAAGTTCAATGGACGTTTTAAGACTTTCTCATCAAAATCAACATCTCAAGAAATCCCTTGAAGATCTTCGTGGGGCCAGTGCAAAGCTTATTGATCTAGAACGTGAGAATAGAGCGTTACATGATAAATACCTGGAGGAGAAGTCCACTGTTCATCGCTTGACTGAGGTATGATTAAAACTGGCCTGGTTTTACTAGCTCTCCTTGTTGTGTGTGTTGATCTGAGGTCTATCAAAGATAATTATTTTTATTTGTGTGCTAAGCTGAGCTTGCAGCTAAACATATGGAAGTTACAAAGATTTACAGTCCCCTGTTAAAGGGTTCACTACATGTGGTTTTTGTACCCAATAGGTTGAGAGCATCAGTTTTTTATCTTTCTTTCTACCCACCTGGATTTCCATGCATATTTCTATTGTATTATTGCTAGCACAATCCCAAGGTTTTCCAGGTTTTTTGCCTGAGCCCAGGATTTCCATTTTTCTTAAATACCTATCCCTTGAGAATTTCCTGACATCCTCGACAGGGGGAGGAAGAGGACAAAGAGTCTAAGGGTGGAATATCCTTTATCTTGTTTTTCCGCAAGTCTCTGAAAACTGGTCTATGATCGCTAGGTCGTTGGCACTGTAGTAAATAGGACTCTATGTAAGAGATAAATACCGAGCACGGAGGCAATGTAAAGCCCGAGGGCTTTATAGGATTATTGCCGACGTTCGAGGTATTTGTGTCATATTGTATACCTAAAGAGGTTTTCACAACACGGCAATTCTCAAGAGAAAACAGTGCAATAATACTCACGCATTAATAAATCGTCTTCTTCAGTAATAAGAGCATGTGTAGAAGATAATTACGTCATAGTGAATGCTTTGGATTCATCCCACAAGGAGAAGGGGATGGCAAGCGATCACCTTATTCATCTTGGTCTTGCAAACTTTCGAGCCGTGAGGGCGGGGTTGACTATGAGCCAAGGTCTCGCCAAAGACTGCAAAATAAGTAGTCTTTTGTTTGGACAAGCTTCGCGATCCTGCCTCGGATACGTTGAGTTTGTAATGGGGAATAAATTCCTCATTACAATTTCAAGTGTATTTATCTAGATATTGCCCTCATTAAGATATTCAAGGGCATTTATCTAGATATTGCCCTCATTAGCGTATTCATCGGGCATTATATATTACAAAGAAAACCGTGTTAGGTATGCAATAATATTTAATTAAATCTCTTGTGGGTGTCATAAGTGGTATAGCAGTAGCCTTTCATCACTGTCCTATGGGTCGGGTCGCTCCGTTGACACCATGTGAACCAGTGAGTTTGATGTGTTTTTCTTTGTTTGTTTGTCCCTTAATACGAGGGTTATTCTCCGGGTACTCCCTCCCTAGTCTCTGTAAATATCAACACGTGAGCTGAGAGGAGTGTGTGATAGTATGTAAGGCGTCCTGTGCCCTACTTGTCACTGCCCTTTCCTTCTGGTAACATAATTCCCCTATAGAAGCCGCAAAAAAAATTGTTTACTTTCGTTTTGAAATCTTAGACAACAATTTGGTATGAATTACTCTTAGGAATCTGCAAAGTGCAAAGCGGAAAACAAGAAAAAAGTTGCAGAAGTTGAAAAACTAACGAGAACTATCCATGCTTTACAAGATGAGCTGCACATGTCCTCAAGTGAACTACTTAATTTATCTGGTGAACTAAAGCAGAAGGGAGAAGCCATCGCCCAACTTGAACAAGAAAATTATAGGTAATGTGCTGCACATGTGCAAGATTGACTTTGAAGAGAACTTGTATATTTTGGACCTACGTATTAAGGTGATGCGATGTACATCGGGACAATGAAAAGGAAAATAACAAAGGAAAAAGAGAGAAGCCTGTCACGTGGAGACGTGATCTGTTTCTCAAAAGTCTCAGACCAACAAGATGCATTGTGATCTAGCTTAGTTTAGCGATACAAACAACACCGCAGAAGGCAAGAAGAATAATAAAAGTTTGATCCTAAGCTAAACCATGATGCACTATGTTCCTTACCTCAGAAAATGCCTACGCTGGAAAGATAAGCTCCACTAATGTCACTAATTTGATAGATATGCATTCGGCTTTCCAGCTTTCGGTATGAAAGTGATAAAGAACTAATATACTTGGCCTGAGAACACCGAAAACAACGTGATGAAAATGATTGTCTTAAGTAATTTTTGTCTCAAATCACCACGAAAATAAATAATGCATAGCCAATGACCAACAAGGCAGGCGAGAGGGAAGGTGGTGGGAAATCTTGTTAACAAGAAACTTCAAGAAAACCTTTATTCATCCTGTGACCAATTTCCTTGAATCCGATTGGCGGATACTTTATTGGAAACAGATAGAAGGGATCGTGATGACTCGAGATAAAATCGCATTTTGCTTTTGACATACGGCAGGCCATTAGCGAGCCTCGGAATTGTGGGGGACCCCAAAACCTTTTCCTGGAATACCATAGTAAATTCTTTTATATTTCATCCAAAACACGCACAATGTACACAAAGTGTAACTACATACCTCTTTACATCGTTTGCGTTGCCTTGGACGCAAAACATTTTTTTTCGGTAAGTCATTGTCGGTGAATCGTCCGAACAAACACATTCGCCTGTCTTTACCTCCTACAGACGCATTCGCTACCTGTACGAGATTTATTTCATCTGCTAGTTCCTTGTGAACGTGAAGGAGCAGAAGGTGATCGAGTCTCGCGTTTCCTGAAAAGGAGCGCTCACTGACGGCGTTTGAGTTGCATTGCACTGCCATTTAAACTTATCTCACATTTATTTTCAATTTAAGATAACTTGACATTTATCAAAATAATAATATTAATACAAAGATCTCTAAAAAAAAAAATCCCCTTGCTACGGGCCTGCATAAGGATGGCTTATAGAAATGTTTTAGGTGTAGGTGATGGAAGTATTAGTTATGTTTACCATTTACTCGCGTCAAACCTGTTGTGGGTTTTTTCTCGCCAGCCAAGCAAACGAATTACAAGACAAGACAAAGAACGTAGAAGAACAAGAAGAAACTGTTGCATCGTTAGCAGAGCGAGCTGCCAAAAACGATAAAGAACTAATAAACTTGGCTAGCAAAAGCAAAGAAAAAGACGATGTGATATTAGACATGAAGAAAAGAATACAAGAAAAACAGTCAACTATAGACGAATTATCTGATTCTTTAGCTGGGAAGGAGAAACAACTAAAAAGTTTACAGTCAAGGTATGTAGTGTTTATCCCTTGAGAAACTGAACTAAAATGTGCTTATCGCTACTTTTTCTTAGAAAAGGGGGGGGGGGGGGCAGAACAGAAAAAGAGAAAACAATTTCGAGCAGTGGGTTGCTGAAATGAAAATTCTTTTCCACAAGCAAAATAATTATTCTTGAAGACATTGGGGTAACTTCTTCTAGGATTGTTCAGTTGTAAATGCGCCAGATATACGTGTAAAGCGTTTCTATGATAAGCCAGTGGCCATGCTTGCTTAATACATCATGTTGACCTTGCTTTCACAGACTTGATGAAACCGCAGAAGAACAACAAAAAGCAGACGATTATATACGAAAACAGAAAAAAGAAATAGCCGAACTTGAAAATAGGTGAGTAACTTTTATTCTTGTTCTGGGATGCCTCGTTATGATACCTTATTGATATCATAACGAGGCTTGTTGTCCAAAGGGAAGATAACTGCAAAGCTAACTTGAAAATATTTTTAAATAATGCTGGGACAACTTGTGCCTATACTTGTCTCATTGTATTTCCTGGTCTGGTACAACTGGCCTCATGAGGTTTCGCTTATTGCTACACACATTGTCGTTTTGTTACTTAATGACCACAAGGCCTCATTTTCGACCATTATCAAAAAGTAAAGTGCCATTACATACATTTAAAACGTCTTTGTAAATTTTAAAATGTGGCGAATAGCACTGCTAAAACCCAGTCATAATTTTTCTATTACTTGCATATTAGAAGGTTCCTTCACAATTCTTTAAGTATTATCAAACTAGAATATATATCATGTTTCCATGGTTAAAGTACATGATCTATAAGGGACCGCCTTTTTGCACCTACCATTAATAGTAGTAGTCAATACTGCATATAAATCCTTTCTTTTATTATTTGTGATGGTTCTTAATATTTTAAAAGTTTTGCACGATTGCATGGCACAGAGCATGCTTGCACTTTACACCTAAAATCTCTAGACATCACCAAAATCTTACTTATGCCTCAGTCTATTGACACCCCTTAACATCTTTTCTGTTTTCATCTTGTTTTGGTTACAAAAATAGTTTCTTAGATGTAACCAATCTATTAAACGTGCTTTGTCTGACCAAAACTAACGAAGGCTTCCTTGATATTAATGCAGTTATAGCATTCCAACGACCACAACTTTTTTCTACTTGTGACACATGGAACAAAGCCGAGTCCAAAGTAAAATTTGGATTTTTTTTTGTTTTTTTAGGTTTTTATCTTGTCACGTCCGGCAACATAATTGCATGCCACTGCTCAACAGCATTTGCTTTAGGCATACATGGACTCCTGAATTCGGAATAACTTTATAAGAATTCCTATTGCGTTTTTTTTTTTTTTTGCATCCGATTGCCTTTGGCATCAAAGTATAAATGCGTGTAACTTTTCTTCATTAACATAGGCGGGAAAACATCGAAAAACCTTTTTTTCCAAGATTTGTTTGCACAATTCTTTACAAATATTGCGTTACACTGATTTTAGAGTACTTAAAAGTCGATAGCTGCAGTTTCGACTCTACTAGATGGTGTTGCAAAGAAGCGTCTTCCCAAATCAACCAGGAGAATTCCTCCTCCCCACAGATTACCTAATGCACAAGGTGATGCAGCAGCTTCATCTGTGTCTGCTTCTACACGAATTCCCGCCAATGCAGAGCGCGACTTCCGCGATCTCAAGAAAGAGAAATCAAAGTACTTCAAGCACGAATGCCATCAACGTAATCTTAAACTCTACAGAGAACGTGGCATGATCCCGGAAGGGCTGAAGCTTAATGCCACGCCATACGTCAGTGATGTCACAGACACGTTTGTCGCAAGATGGGAAGTCATTTTAAGAAGTGCTTCCGAAATGCTGCTAGATTTATTAATTAGTCACCATGAAGAGGCATTGTGCATGACATGGAAGAACATCACTAGAATGGAGAGCTGTATCAAAGAGAAGTACGGAGAAGAGTTGGCTTCTCGGATCCTTCAACTTGGTAACGAAATCGCTCGAAAAGACAAAGAAAAGTTACAAGAGAAAGCACAAAACAAACTCGTTAAACGATCTAGTGATACAAGTCAAACAAATAAAGAATCTAATACTAGCAGCAGCAGGACAGAAAGGTATGGAAGAGATAAAGCCAGCCCAAGAGAAGAGTTTCGAGATAGACAGCAGTTTGGGGGATCAGGTAGACGATCAAGAGGTTCACGTAACTATTTACGTTCCTACTTGGATGTTGGCAGAGGAAGAAAAACCACCCTGTGAAACAAACTAGGATTTTATTAAAGAATGAACTCTTTTGAAAGTATTTAATAAGTCACTCCTAACTATGCTATGCCACGATTCCTGGCGACTGAAAAACTCAAATATTTCAGATAAACATTTTAAAAGCAGGGGGAGGGGGGGTTTAAATCTTTTTATATCCAGTATTGTCAACTCTCTTAAGATTTTAATTCTCATTTTATGACTTATTTTGACATGACTGGGGTGAATACAACTTCAATTTATGAGACTTGATGCTGCAAAGTTTTCAATAATATAAAATTTTAAAGAAAAGTTTTTAATCATTTCGTCCCAAAATCCTTTACTGTATCGAATTGTGTGAGAAAAACAAGGCAAACTATCTGTAGCTGGTGCTTTCGTTTTTGGAAATGGCGGGCCCGTACAAAACACACCGTCATTAAGCCTCCACTGTGTTTTTTTTCTGTCCATTGATTTGTGTATTAGAAACGTAGATAAATTATCTAAAGAGTTTAACATAAAAAATGAAATTCTAATTGTTTTGTAAGTTAAAATTATAGCTTATTTTATAAAATTAGTGTGGAGCAATCAAGGCCTGCTCCTGAAGTATACCTGACATGCCGACGCTAGCAATCAATGTCAAAGACAGATCTATACTATATCCGGCGTATAAGAAGTTGAAGTTGATTATATTTCACAAACTCCGTTTGAAATATATGAAAATACAAGAGGTAGAATCCTGCCATTGGGCTTCCATTTACCTTTCTTATGTTTGCTATCCACCATCTGAGCTCTTCTTGGGCATGGTGGTTTAGAGTCATCTGTGTCTCGTAGTTGTAAGCATTGATTCGAAGATGTTTTATAGGCTGAATCTGTAAACGTCTGAAGTGTAAGGAAGCCTGTTGTATTGCAAGGGGAGATGACTCCAGAGAGCGGAGTAGACTTGCTACGTCCTGAGCAATCAACCCTCCAGCCCCAGACCTAGTCATAATATCAGACGCCTCCAAGAAGGGCTGGGGAGCAGTTTGCGAGGGTACTACCACAAACGGTCGGTGGTACAGCCAAGAGAAAAAAAACTTCACATAAATCTAGAACTAAAGGCAGCCTTTCTTGCTTTAAAGACCTTTAAGAAAAACCAGCATCACAAGACTGTTTGCTTGAGGATGGACAATTCTACAGCAGTTACCCACATAAACAACAAGGGAAGAACGCGGTCAAGTTCACTCGTCTCCCTGAGGTTAGAGATGTAGGAGTGGTGCCTTCAAAGGAAAATCCTGATAAGCGCACAACACGTCCCTGGGAAAGGCAATTACATTGCCGACAAGCCCAAGAGAGTTTCACGACTCCAGCGAATGGAAAATGAGCTCACAAGTCATTCAGTCCTTTCTCAAAGGGTGCAACGTAGACCTATTTGCCACACGACTAACAACCCAACTACCACAATTTGTGAGCTGGAGGCCCGACCCAGAAGCCCTTCGCCCGGACTCCATGACGTTAGACTGGGGACCCCTGAAAGGATACGCATTCCCACCATTTACCATGATCCCTGCAGTCCTTCGCAAGGTAACAATAGACAAGGCAGACCTCACACTTGTAGCTCCGATCTGGCAAGCCCAGACTTGGTGGCCAATGCTTCTCCGACTTCTCATCAAAAACCCAGTAATGTGGTGGAGTGCAGTCAAGCGCATTGCTGGTATGACCCCTGCGTCCGGTACTGACTCGCTGCTCGCCAACTTGCAAGTTGAAGGCTGTGATGGTCTCCCCGAGAAAGCTATCGCCAATCTGATCAACTCTGCGTTTCTCGATCCAATGCAGTCCTTCCACAGTCTTGAGTCTCTTCCACCCCCCAGCAAGAACGTTACGCCGCTGCTGAGCCCGCTGTGCTGCCTGCCGTGAACACCCTCAATCCCCGCAAGGCTGCCGGACCAGATGGTATCCCCAGCTGGCTACTGAAAGATTATGCCGATGTTCTTACTCGCCCCGTATCCTCCATTCTAAACAGCAGTTTCTCTGAACAGAGATGCCCTTTACCCTGGATAGCTGACGTAGTTCCGGTCCCCAAACAGAAACTTGTCACCGACATCAACAAGCATCTTCGTCCGATCTCTCTCACGCCGATCATCTCCAAGCTAGCTGAGGACTTTGTGGTCTCTCCACATGTTGGTCCCGCGGTGTTAAAGGTGATCGATCCTAACCAGTTTGGCGGCATCCCAAAGTAATCCACTCTATACGCCTTGACATTTATGTTACACCAGTAGTTGCAAGCAGCGGACGGTACTGGTGCCGCCGTCGGAGTCGTCCTTTTCGACTACAGGAAAGCGTTCGATCTTTTAGACCACAACTTACTAGTGCGCAAGGTCTTCAGCCTGTCCATCCCTTGGAGCGTGGCTTGCTGGGCGGCAGACTTCCTGATGTATAGAAAACAACGCGTCAAGCAATCTACTGACTGCCCCACCGAGTGGGGTCCCGTCGCCGCCGGGATACCCCAGGGCACCAAACTCGGGCCCTGGCTGTTTCTACTAATGATTAACGACCTTAGGATAATGGAAGCGTGCACATGGAAGTACGTGGACGACACAACTGTCGCCGAAATCGTCCCCTGAGATGCCCAGAGTGACATTCAAAGCTCAGTCTGTGTCGTCGAGGACTGGTCGCGCGAGCAGAACATGCAGCTCAATGCTGACAGTTGTAAGGTGATGACGATCGACTTTAAGCGGAACAAGCATGTGTTCTCCTTAGTAGTAGTAGACGGTCAGGAACTCTCTGTTGTGGATAACGCTAAGATCTTAGGTGTAACAATTTCAAATAATCTGAAATTGAATGAACATGTTACCGAAGCAATCAAGAAAGCAAATAAACACTTGTATTTTCTTGTTCTTTTAAAGCGTGCCAGAGTATACAGTAAGGACATTGTAAATTTCTACTGCACTGTGATTCGGCCAGTGCTTGAGTACTGCTCTAATTTTCCATCAGTCTGGCTAGCTACCTCAGTGATGACCTTGAGCGGGTCCAGAAAAGAGCGCTCTCCATCGTATCTCCCGGACTACCATATGACCAGTGCTTAGATAGCGTAGGACTTAATACTCTGTATGACAGGAGAGAATATCTGTGCAGGAACCTCTTTGATAACGTGTGTTCGGGCCCGCACAAACTCGCCCCATTGCTCCCACCTAAACACCGGAGCAGTCGTAGTCTAAGGCGCCCTAGATTACTTGACCTACCGCTTTTTAAAACTAACCGTTTTAAACAGTCCTTCATTCCATCAGTGTGCAGTAGAGCAAACTCCTATTCGTAAATAGCCATTTTAAGATTTTTAGTACTAGGTCTTACATCTTTTATCAATTCTTCAAACACTCATGAATAATTAACGAGCATTTGAGCCTATCAAAAGCCTCAAATCACTCACATGCATGAGGCTTTAA
>WUAP02142333.1:0-12024 GCA_015163945.2 Stichodactyla helianthus | reverse complement strand
AGGAGGGAAGGAGGGAAGGAGGGAAGGAGGGAAGGAGGGAAGGAGGGAAGGAGGGAAGGAGGGAAGGAGGGAAGGAGAGAAGGAGGGAAGGAAGGAAGGAAGGAAGAAATGAAGAAATGAAGAAAAGAAAAGAAGCAAGCGAGCAAGGAAGGAAGAAAGGCTTCATTTAGCTATAATCTATATATTTCTTAAATTCTCTTTTTCCCTCTCTCTTTTCTAGGTTATTACTATCTTTCTTATTCTTCTGCTAGCGTTTGCCCTCATCTTTCATCTCTTGCTTTATTCAGGCAAGGTACGTTCCACTTAAATCTTTTCTTTTTTATCTTTTTGAGTCCTAATTTTCCGAACATCTTATTCACATCTCTTGGTCACGAGTCAGGAGACTAGTACCGATATATGAATACGGAAATCAGTGGTACAGAACGGTCGAATTCAAGAAAAAATCGAGAAACGGTTTTTAATTTTTTAATTTTTCTCATCTTTTACCTAAGGACGTTCATAGAATCCAGGGCCCTGGCAACTCGACAATGGTAATACCGGTAAGGAAAACACATCGTTAGTATCAAGCATCAACACCACCAACCACATCATCAGAATCAGTATCATAATTCCCCATCCTACTTCTTATTATTATCGTCATCCTTCTCAAGCATCATCGTCATCGTCGTCATCATCATCATCTTGCATGATCACCACCATCATCATCATGATCACCACAATCATTATCATCATCTTGTATGATTATGATCATCAGCGTCATCATTCAACATCACCACCGTCATCACATCTACATCATAGTCAAACATAATGATCCTCATCATGGACATCAACACCTATAAGAGTCATTATCATCATCATGCATGATCAGCATGATGATCATGATGATCATCATACATCGTCGTCATCATCATCATGGACATCACCACCGTCAAGAATCATCATCACCATCATGCATGATGCATGAATAGCGTCGTCATTCCGCATCAACATCAGCATCATGTATGAGGATCATCATACATCGTCATCATCATCATCATGGACATCACCACCGTCAAGAATCATCATCATCATCATAAACATAGACAAACAGAAATAACAAAATCATTATAGTGACTAAATAGAAGTGCTTTCATTCTTTCTTTTCTTCAGCACCCGTTTAGAGACGTCTATAACTCTTCTGTAAAAGTGATGGCAATGATGATCGGAGAACTTGAATATACAAGATTCTTTGTCGAACAGGAGAACGAAATCCCGGAGTTAGCGAACTTGATCTTTGTGATCTTTTGTGCTTTGTTACCGGTCGTACTCATGAACCTACTAGTAAGTCAACTGGCTACCACGAAACCCGATCTTCAGGATCTTTGGGGACCGTTCATTTTTTATCGGAAGGGGGGCGGGGTGGCTGGTGGTTTTGTTGGCTATGAAATGGAGGCAAACAAAATAAATGTTGCAATGCACCTAATCCATTGGGCGTATTTGTTTTCCCATTTCAGACCACGTGTCATCCCTTGGGTATTGTTTCTTTGTTTCTCGGTAGCACTTGAGAAGACACGTTAATATGGATGAGCCTCAAACAAAGAATCTTATTCCCAAGCGAATGACACGAGGTCTGAAATGGGAAAACATTACGCCCAATGGATTAGGTCTATTGAAGATGGGTGGGTCGTGAATGAAAGATGCGCAAGATATGGGGGGGGGGGGGGGCCTGAGAATATTTTAAGAAATAAAACGGGGGCAAGACAAAATATTTTGCAAAAATTCCAACAACCACCAGCCCCCTCGATAAAGAATGAACGGTTGTTTCAGAGTTTCGTTTGTTTTTCTTGTTTTGCTGTTTGTTGTTCGTTTTAGTTTTTTGTTTGTTTTGTTACTTTTTGGGGCTTGTTTTGCTTATTTGTTTTGTTGTTATTGCTTTCTGAAACCTCGAAAGAGCACCAGCAAGACACGCAATAAGTCTTCGACATAATCTTAATAAATTTAGGTACTGACAATTTCTTTGTTGCTATAGATTGGTCTAGCTGTTGGTGATATTGAATCTGTGCAGCAGAATGCTAAGCTCAAGGTGCTGTCACTAAAGGTCAGCTTTCATTTCGCATTTGCTCAGTTTTCCGGTTCTTAGATTCCTGAGCGAAAACGCAAGGTCCAGGAAGAAGCTGAAACTATTGGGCAATTATACGCAGGAAAGTTTTCACCTCTATAAAATCGATATGTAGTTCTACAATGCCATTTGCAACAAACTGAATGGAATTAAAACACGCCTAGAGCTCGCAATGAGATATTCTTTTGTTTTAAAAATCATACAAGTGAGGCTATGGGTTTTATACAATGCTTATTGTTTTAAGGTTCGAACACACGAAGCGACGTTCCCTGCGACGTTGCGAGCAACGGGGAAATCGCAACGTGTGTCCACCCGCGCAACACCACAGAAATCAGAAAAAAGTTTTTGTGTCATCGCCGGCGATATCGCGCGCAACAGTTGCGCGGGTAGACACACGGTGCGATTTCCCCGTTGACGTCGCATCGTATGTCCGAGCCTTTATTTCTACCGTTAACATCCATAATATCTGCCGCTGTCAACTTGCTTGGCTTTCTAGATCGAGGTTATTTATGCCCTAGAGCAACAGCTTCCAGCAGTGATTCTACGTTATTTCTACAAGCCATTCGTCGTTAAGTACCCGAATAAGCCACTTGGATTGTGGTCCAAATGGATCAAGGTAATATCACTGGCTTATCAGTTTGCGATGCACAAATTACGTTTCGAACCACCAACCTTACATTTGTGTTCGCCTTGCCATATAATAAACATCTTATTATCCGCGCTTGCCCGGTACGTACGTAAGTTATGAAAGCCCGCTTTTTTTCCAATTTTGTTATGGTCCGTGCGCCACTCGCTTGGGCCATGATAGTGGAAAAAACTCGGTCCGTAATTTACGGTACGGCCCTCGCGCTCGGTTAATAACTCGGTTAACAAGAGGTATGTATTTTAGACCTTCAAGGCTTTCACTTTGCGTGGCAAGCATAAGCAAGCGCTAATCCGAGCGCGCGATTGACCAGGACTCTCATAGAAGGGAACAAAAAAGGAATTGCTCTGGAGTGACTGATGATATTGTCAATATTTATTCAAGGCTTTAGGCCACAGGCTGACCGGAAGCTCCAGTGATGATCTACCGGAAGTCTCAAACCGAGCAGATAAGGAATCAGTGGCGAAACTGGTGACTAGAATGTGTGAAAAAATCGACGAACAAGATAAGAGGTATCCAATCAATACACACATTCTTGAACTTTATTTTTCTTTCCTGCGAATAATTTTGCGGCACGCTGGATGAAATAAAAAGATTTTGATTTTATTTTCCAAATTGTGCACCTTAAATCACTTAAATCTCTGAACAACGAACAATTTCATTGTGGTTGAGCTTGCATGTGTTTAAACGTACTGTTCATTATTTATGCTTGGGGGGGGGGGGGGGATCTCGAAAAAAAAAAAAAAAGACAAAAGAAAGTGGGTTTTGAAACTTTATTACTTACTTAAGGACGTTCATGGGCAAAAGATCCTCTAAACAGATTTTTAAAAAATTTTGCATGATGTAAGAAAAACATAAAAATAAAAAATGGGTGTCACCGAATTCGTTTAGCTGCCATAGTGCGTGGAAGCTTACCTTTTTGCAGTAAAAATGCACGAATAACGCAAACATGGAAATTTGTCAAGAAGCCGTATTTTGATGAAAAGCAAATTCTACGCCCCCACACTTTGCAGAAGTCTAGCGAAGGATATAATTGCTTAGCATTTGTTTTTTGCATTAAAAACTAGTAACATGAAAAGTTATTGAGCTAAGAGGGTGCACTTGCAGCCTAAAAATTACCTGAAATTGTATTCCAATCAGACACAAAATATGCAATTCCGATTTGATTCACTAGACAGATTTCTTTTATTTTTCCTATAAAGATAGATATTATAAAGTTGTTTCAGAAAACAAAATAAAAAATGGGGGTCACCATCTTCGTTTTGGAGATATGAAGCTTTAAACCTTGAAAATGTGGCCGCCATTTTGAATTTGATCGCGTTCGTTATATCAACAAAATCATCCAGGCGTTCCTCGCTCACCTAAAAGAGCTCGAGAAAGGATGCGCAGAAACAATGCCCATGAACGTCCTTAAGGGGCAAAACTATAGGAAAAAGATATCTTTCAGCGAGGAGCTTATTGGTGGAGGCGGGAACGTGTGTGCGTGTGTGTCTGTGTATACGCCCGTCCGCTGGGGGGGGGGAATGAAATTTTTGGCATAATGGGGTCTTTATAACTATTTGAGGAAAACGGGGAGAAGTGAAATTAAAAAAAAAAAAAATTAATTTTCCTCCAGTCCACCCGAAGGTATAAATAATGAACAGTCCCTAAAAATGCCGCGATTTGTTGCCTACAATTGTGTCATCTGAATGTTTTTTTTTTTAATCCTTCTTTCGTTTAACCATCATGTTTAGGATGGACGAGCTTGTAAGTGATGTTGAACAGCAGATGACATTATTGGATCGAATAGCGGAAATTCTCCTGAAAGACAGCGACAACTCTCTTTAGCAAACAGGAGTCAGATATTCGCATTTTCTAATAAGGTGAGAAAGAAATCTCCTCGCAGTCGATTGAGGAACAAGAGAGATTGTGACGAAGGATTACGCATTCTTAATCGTAAATTTCACTCTAAGAAACTATACATGATGCGTTCGTAACTGATGTCTAAAAAGTTTTGAAATTCTCTTTGTGGGATGGTGTCAGAAGCACACAAGAAGGAAGAATAGACCTGTTTCACATTCCACAACAATGTACAACTTCAATAATACAAACACTTTTAAATACCATGGACTTTCACTAGTATTTACGAATAACTCATAAACGAGGCTAACCCTGTACAAATGAGTCTGTGGTCATTACAAACAGCTTTATAAATAAATATTATTATTATTATTATTATTATTATTTCATGGAATGTGAAGCAGGAATATTATACAGAAAGCTTTGCAAGAATTTTCAAATTCATAAAGAATAGAATAGAATAAAAATATTAAAGTTAACAAATTACAGCGTTCTTCTTACTTGGTGGATGGCAAATGAAAGAAAGGAAAAAAGAAAGAAAAAGAAAAAAGCACACAATACAAGAGAAATGCTTTAATTTTTTTGATTTGAAACACCTTTCATGGTTTGTCAATAAAAGAAAGCCCTATATTATAATTTCCACTATTATTCGTTCCTTGTAAGGTTCTCTGAGTTGGCGAACAGCTTCGAATACCTTTCGGTTCCCAACAAAAGAAATTACAATTCTTTTTTCCCTTTGCGAATTTTACTGGAGATTTACCAAAGCTTGAGCGGTTGTTTCGCACAGAACATGCGTAAAACACTCGTCCCTGATTGGGTCCTGCTTTTGCAACAGTCAAGCGACGTGCACGACGACCGCAGTCACACAACGGTGGCGTTACACTTCCTCCATTGAAACGCAACACTGGAGTCACGCTACCACCAATGGAATTTGGCGTGACACAACTGGAACTTTTCGAATTCTTTAGCGTGACTGCTCCCTTCCAGTTTGAGTATTCCGTGACGTTATTATTATTCCCGGCGTGTTTTGCTGACAGACTTTCCCCCCTCAAAGAGCTGACTGCTTCAGGCGTTTTGAAAACACTATTTTCTTTATCCAAATTCGCCACATTTTTGTCGCCATTTTGTAAACTTACTCCAAAGGACTTTTCAGCTCCTATGCATTTAGGGGTAACATTGCTCCTAGGGACTGCTTCTACAGCGCGTGAGTTTGTTAGGACATCGACGGGATGGCTGGACAACAAATTAGTCTTATCAACTAATCTTGGAGTGGGTTTGAATTCTGATATGTTAGATGCTTTACAAGGTTTCTCGACTTCTACATAGCTGTATTCCTTGCTTTCTGGATTAAAAGGCAAAGTATTTACGGCAGCGCCAGATTGGATACTGGACGCGGAAGTCTTGATAATGGAGTTTCCATCGCGAAACGAGCTCAAGCTTTTTGTAGATAACTTCGTGCCAACAGTCTGTTTCACCAGCCATCGCTTGGTTAGAATAGGGCAGTCGACATTGGGTAACTTTCGCTTCAAAAAACTTGCATCCGAACCGCTGACAGGTTTGGTTGGTTTGCTTGAGGAACGTTGCTGTCTCGTAGAACTAGCTAAACCGGTTAGAAAAGTTACTGGAGCCACCAGCGTAAGTGCCTTGGTGTCACCAGTTTTGGCGGGAAAAGCATCGACATTCGAAGTAAAACCAGACACAGAGACCTGAGGAGTTACAAGACTTTGTACTGATGTAGAAAGGACTTTTGTCATCTGATCCTTTTCTCGCGAAGCTAAGAAGCTTGTCATTTTGCTTTCTTGTTCAGAAAATTTGGTTTGCAATGCAGCACAGGAGTGTGATTCATTTCTTTCTTGCGGCGTGTTTCCGGCTGACGCAGTGCGGACAGAAATAGAATCGGTCCCTTTTATACAATTAGTTTTATTTGGCTGATTGTCGGGTCTTTTCTTGGTGGTGTTCTGTGCTTCGAAGAAATGTGGTACGTTTTTCTGTGTTCCTTTGGGTTGTTTGTTTATCTTGAAGCCATTCTGGATTATCTTATGCAACACACTGACACTCTACAAATACAAAGCCAATGATATCTAAGACGCATGCGTAATGACGTAAAGCCTTAAATGGAAAGGAAGCGTTTGTGAAGCATGCGCATTGGTCTTCGCAATAATTTTTTTTAACCTAAATACTTTAATCACGGATATTGAAACCAAATGTTTAGTTTCCTAACGCTGTCTTGTCAAAAGAACGGTTAGCTTATTTCGGTTTAGTAAAGATAAAAAATAGTTTCACTTCACACGAATATAGAAGTACGTTGAACCTTTGCCTTTTCTAAGGAAAATTCATCAAAAAATTCAAGTCCTCATGAAGATTTTTAGGAAATTCGTCAAATGCGCAATAATGATCAAGACATTGTTCGCAGCAAGTTTTGTACGTATCTCGCTCGCCTGTTCAGCACTCAGCAAAATCATGATTAAAAGGTCAATGACAAAAAGAAAATAAAAAAAGGTCGCGGGACGATCTGGGAGCTTAAAAGTATGTGTAATATACTCGTTTGCAGCAGATTTGTTTCGGCGTAAGTTTATATAACGGCCCGTTTACACTAGCAATTTTGTCGCGCGACTTGAGCTGCGAGTTTGTAGCGATTTTACGGCGTCAGATCGCTCACGAGTCGCCAACCAAACTTAGTGTTAACACGCGCGATTTGGGTTGCGATAACGGTTAATTCGCCATTGAAATCGCCGCTCAAGTTGTGCGACCAAACTTCTGGTGTAAACGGCTATGTGTAGTGGAGGTCTTGGATTCTCAGAAATTTGGTAACGTCTATCTACCTTTTGTATACATACGAATAGCTGTGTAATGACTTACGTCTGGTACGCTGTGTGTTGTGTGAGGCAAACTATGTCATGTTGTACGCACCGCATCGATTGAGCTGGATATATTCATTACACAGCCATCCTTGATCATCCTCCATGCCAGTCTCGCAGTGTTACGAGCGTCATCAAGACCTGAAAACAGTGCGGAAAAATGAATGAACTTGTTCAAGTGCTCTTCCAAGGAGTCGACACTGTAATAATCCATATAATTAACAGGGCAGATCTAGGATTTTATTTAGGGGAGGATGCACCCATAGTACATTTGCGAGTGGAAGAGTCGCGCAACAGAAGTTCAGAAGGCCAGTTTTCTGTCCTTGGGGGGTGGGGTTGGGGTACACCCCTTACACCCTTCGCCCCCATCCCTGCTACTCCCCTCATTGGCATACATCATTATTGTATCAGTTTACCAAAATGTTGTCTTCCTAAGAACTGGATCCCTAGGTCCTTGAGCGCACCTGCCAGTCCATTAGGCTTACGGCTGTAGAATGTCTGTGAAGATTTTAAACACAGTTGTTAAGAATATTGCCTTCTGATTCAATGGCTTAGTGTCTTGAAAAAAAGTCAATACTATGGAATCCACCAAACTGTGGTATCAACAGAAAGATTGGTATGACCCCCCCCCCCCCCCAATAAATGTGTGTGACTCCACTTACAAACACAAAGGAATGTGTTAGTAGTTAGTTATGCAGCAATGGAAGTTCAAAAGAAGAGTTCAAAATCTATTACAATGGCAGAAAGGATAAAGAAAAGTAGACAAAATCATTCTTCTGAAATATAAATGGAAACTAGTGAGTAAACTTAAGTATAGGCTGCGTCAGTGTGTAATGAATACAATAACCAATAAAAGGAAATCTTTAACACTGTAAAAAAAGAGAAATATACTTAACTTGACTGGAAAGTTAGCAAAGTTAAGTATATTTCTCTTTTTTCACAGTGTTACAGATTTCCTTTTATTGGTTATTAAAATCATTCTTCAATTAGTCTAATATGACAGGTAAAGATTTTTGAAAATTTGTGTGAGAAGAGCAAGCAGCACTGATGGCTAAATATTTTATTTGGTGGGGCTGTCATATGAATTTTTCTGTTGATATCACAGCTCAAGGGATTCCGTAGTACAGTGGTCACCCCTCCATCCCCCGCCAGGTGGGGAAATAACATGGTGAGACAGGGAATTTAATGCACATCAACAGCATGAATGGGATTCAGGGAATTTAATTAACAATTTTAACAGCATCAACTTTAACAATTTTAAAAGCAAATCTTTCTCCAGTGACCAGGGGAAAGTGTTAAATCTAACACTTCTTTGATGTTAAATTCCCCAATGCTCTGTCCCAGGGGGCCAGGGTTATTACCTTGTAAGTTGCCCTGAGATCAATCCAGCTCCTCAGAGGCTGTGGTACAAGATGCCTCTTTCTCTGACACTCATTCTTCAAGCAAATTCCTATATCCCAATCTATCAATTAAAAAACAAACAATTACAAAACATGAGTTCTTCTTGAAATAACAAGTGTCTCCTCCAAAGTGGAAGCGATGGTTTGACCAAGTAGCCTGCTTTTTTGCCTGTTTTGAGAATAAAAAAATTGAATCTGCAAAGCAGCCTAGGTTTGAACACTTAATAGAGAACTTCATAGAGTGATTATAAATTTTGTCTATGTGAACATAAATTTTAACTTTCCATTTGGGTTGGATGTACTTCTCTTAGGGTGATGATATAAGGCCTTGTCCTATTTTGGCAGTCCTCTGAATCTATTTATCAAATTATTTTCAAATCAAAGGGCAGCAGACAGCATGTTGTTGTATTACACATACAAGCTGTACAACATAATTAAAATGTATTTCACCACAGCACTTTACTCCTTTTTTTGTGTGTGTTAAACTACTGTGGAATGATTTGAATGGACCAAATCCACTTGAGCGTATTTGTTTTCCCATTTCAGACCCCGTGTCATTCCCTTGGGTATTGTTTCTTTGTTTCTCGGTAGCACTTGAGAAGATATGTTAATATGGATGAGCCTCAAACAAAGAATTGTATTCTCACGGGATTTGAAATCTTTGGAAAACATTACACCCAAGTGGATTTAGTCTATTGATTCCAAAGTTACCTGACCAAGTAACAAATGTACACCATTTGATGTCCATTTTTGAGGTCAGCTCAGGCTCCATGGGTTTCAGAACATCTGACAAGAACTTGATGTTTTTCTCATTACTGACTTCTCGTAGCCAATTATTGAACAACATCAAACAGGTTCCTATTGGAATACCATTGTCAACTTGCGACTGTAAACATAAACCACCAGTAAAATACCACATAAAAATGGCAGCCCATCTCTCCACATCCCCTGGCAGTGATCATCCTCAGTGCCAGGCCTCTAGTAATGATTTCTTAATGGGTTAGTTATGGATTGGGTTAAAGGGCTGTTACAGCCAACAGTGTGACTACTATAACCAGGGCTATCTAGAGTTTTTCAACTATTAGGGAAAACAGGGACAGGATTCCAATTGTGGGAACAATTATAACATCTAATTGACTAATTGTGACTGGCTAAAATCTGATAATGGCTAATCTTATTTTGTAATTGGACAAAAAATGTTAGGTGGCCCCAATTATATTATGTAGTCATGGTGTACAGGGTTGGGATATGGTGCTGTGTACACCAACAGCAAATTCTAAAATACATATAAAAAGTATTTAATATGTATCTTTTAATAAATGTGGATGATTTATTTGCTAAGATTCACCTGAGTTATTCCAGTCAGTTCCTTACAAAAGTCACTCAATCTTTGGTGTTCATTTGGCTGCACATAATGATGAAATTCTGACTCTATGACACCAGTAGATGTGTGAATGAGAACAGCAGGAAACTCAACTGAAGAAAGGAATTATAGAACACATGTGAACTATGGTAAGCAATTCACTTCATGGAACAAAGAAAATTCAATTTGCTTGGAGTGGTAACATGGGCAACATTTTCTCAAGCAACTTGCTATGCAACTATGTTGTCTGTAGTTACCTGTTATGTATTACTGTGCCTGAAATATTAGTGGAACATGAAGCCCACATCCCCTTTCATTTATATGGGTGGGGAAGGGGTCAGCAAAATTGAGGGGGGGTACATCATTATCTTGAGAAGTCCTGTAGTGGGGTATTAAGTTGCAGAGGTGTGAGGCTGAAAGTATGACTGAAGTGTTGGAGGTTGTAGTGGATTATGAAATTTGTACTCTCCACAGCAGGGGTTGAAATATTTGGTAGCCAAGGCCCAAAATTTTGTTGAATGCCCCCCCCCCCAACCCCATCCCCACTGCCTAATAAATGAAAGCTCCCTAAGCTACTGGAAGTTCAGCATGAGCTTAAATACCATTCAACTGTATATATATCCTTGTGTACGTCAGTTGGAGAGCCTCATGACTGGAAGGTCATGGGTTCGACCCCTGGCCACATCATACCAAAGATGTTAAAAATGGGACATACTGCCTGCCAGCTTGGTACTCAGCAGAAATGGTATGGTGTATGGAAGTTAAACACATGGAGCCACCAGCAGACCAGCCTCCTGCTATGGCTTTCTCTACCTAGTATGTAGCTGTGTGGCCTAGGGCTATGGAAATGGAGATAGGCGCCACCCTATAAATCACCCGAAGTGGGAAGGACTTTAACTTTTTTTAACTTAATGATTGGGGAGAAGCATTGACGTGCCTACAATGTATTAAAGAATTTAACCAGTTGAATTAATGACATAAGCAAAAGCACATGCTCCTTCTAAAAGTGGCCTTCCAGTAGCTGTTCTAGATCACCCCATCATCAAATCTTAACTTTTCTCTGATCCTTATATGTAGAGTCTTAAAACACCAAATACAGGGAGAGCATTAAGTGTCCACCATTGACTCCCACTTGAAGAGAACATTGAATAAGGGATTGTTTTATTGTACTCACTTATTTCAGGAGCATAGCTCATCCTCTTGTCTTTCCAGCATGTTGACTCAAAGTCAATAACCACAAGATAAGTAAATGGTTGTTCTAGAGTATTTGCAGGTAACAAAATTATTTGTATCAGTGACATTCCCCAAAGTTATCACCTCATACATGTAAAATGTTATCATATAGAGTACATTTAGCTCTGATCAGTTATCAGAGGATTGGAGTGGGCGAAAAATGGAGTCTTGCAAATTCTGCAAGCAGTATATGCACTGTATGACCCAGAGCCCAAATGGGCTATAAGTCAATAGCCTATGAGATGGAGCTGAGTGGGCTATTTGACTTGTAGACTGAGAGCAAGAGGTCTAATTGTTTTAAGGAGTTATCATTGTTTGACAGGGGGAGAGGGCCACTAGAATTGGGGGGAGGCTCACATTTTTTTCCATTCAAGTTTGGGGAGGGTCACAATTTTTTCAAACTGGATTTAGGGGAGGGTCTTATTTTTTTCAATTTATGTTCTATGTTACTTATTCTCATGATATTTTATCTGCTGTCCAAAGGGAGGGTCATGTTTTTTTGTTTTTTTTTCATATGCCAAGGGAGGGTTGTGTTTTTTTCCAGGAGCTTTAAAACCATTCTAGTGGCCCCCCCCCCCCGCCGCCCCCGC
>WUAP02142322.1:0-12025 GCA_015163945.2 Stichodactyla helianthus | reverse complement strand
TAAAAACAATGGATAATTAGGCGGTCTTCTTTGATGTAATTAGGTTCGGCTCATGGAAAGTTCGACGTCTGAACCGGACCTAAAAATATTTTTGTTTTCTCTATAAAACGAAAACTAATGATTTGATATAAGGAATTCTTCAATAGTTTCTTCCCATGGCCGGGTGCCAGTAATGTTGTATTAATTGCCATATTTGGGCTTTCTTGTTGTTTGCATTATTGGATACTCCGGGGACTCTCGACTTCTGCATCAATCGGTTGTACAAAAAATGTTGTCAGTATGATCTGTTCCTTGATCACGGTCGTAGGCTTAGAATGTGGTCCTTCTTCATCGAATGTAAGCAAATCTCAAGAAATAGTACCTTTATCACTGTGTCAAAGAGATGTAAGTAAACACCTGCATACAGTAGGTGTTCATGATGTAGTACCGAATTCGATCTGATACACGCAAGAGCTGGGATATTCGAGTATGATGATGAATTTCTCACAAGAAAAACAGTTTGTCCGAAGCATCGCTTTCGTCTTGGCGTAGGATGGTTTCAGAAAAGAGTTTGTCGCTACCCAGAACACGAGGGCAAAGCTAAGCCAGATCGTACAATAAGCAAGCTTCAGTCTAAAAAGATATATCACCAACTGGGAGTATTAGTTGCTGTTGGTTCAGGTAAATCTTTAAGCTGACTTTTGTATTTCTTGTATACTGATATTAATTCCACTTTCAAAACGTGTGTGTGTGTGTGGTTAGGCGCGTTTTCCCATAATGCTAATCTCATCTGACTCTTTCAAGATGGCCAGATAACCTAGGTTTACAGTGCGTACATGTAAAGAATATTTTTACCAGCATATTTTAACTTTCTTTTTATCAATTATCAAACAGAAGCAAATGTGTTTGTTGCCAATATAAAGAAGAAGTAGAACGCGAAGGGAAACGCAATCATTTTTGGGGGTGTGGCCATGGGCAGGCATATTTTAGCAATCTTTTAGAACATTGTGTGACCCTTTAACTGCATTCAATGGATGATATTAGTGAAAATAATGAGAAAAAATAGTTTTTAAAATATACGTTTGATCCTCCAAAACGTTTTATTGATGAACCTCAACTTTGAGGCCCCACTTCACCTCACCCCATCTCACCCCACTCCAACTCACCTCACCCCACTCCGCCTCACCTCACCTCACCTCACCCCATCTCACCCCACTCCAACTTACCTCACCTCACCCCACTCCACCTCATCTCACCTCACCTCACCTCACCCCACTCCACCTCATCCACTCAAACTTATCATATCCCACTCAACACCTCACCTCACCGCACTCCAACTCACTTTACCCCACTCAACCTTACACCTCACCCCACCCTATCTATCTCACTCCATTGCACCCCACCTAAAGAACACATAGCCTACTAGGCTGGGAACTACAGAAAATAGCTGTTTTGTACTACTACTACTACTATTAATAATAATTATTATAATTATCCTAATTAATATCAGCTCTTCAATCTCACCATTTAGTTGGAGGCACTAAAAACACGAAAAATTATGTAGAAACTGAAGATCCAACTGAAATGCTGAAGTCCTATCAAAACTGATATCAAATATCATTAGAGAGAGGTGAAAATAAGCTCAAATAGGAACTGATCTTAGTGGGACGAACAAAAATACATGAAAATAACAAAGCAGGCTAACCAAACTATATTTTATGGTGTATTTTTTAATAACAGGTATCTGCACAAACTGCCGCAAAAAGCTATATTTCTTGCAGTTCAGAGAAGATGACAAGGAAGATAATACAACAGGTGCTGAGAAAGAAGTGAGAAGATGTCCTAGGACAGCCCATCGTACTCCAATCAGCTATGAAGATGGCAGCTTAATTTCGCAATCGGAAATTTTCTTCTCGTTTGATTTAGAAGGTTCACTCCCAAAAACTCCTGGATATCAACCGAAAGCACGACAGACGCATAAAAAAGAGAACACTCCTGTTCAAAATTGAATAAATTTTTGGCTAGCCGTGATTTGAGTCCAGTGCGGTATTGTGCAAAGAATCCGTGGCCTAAAGCCGCCGACCGCACTAAACGAGAACACCTAAGAAAGATGAAACAGGGTATTGTTGCTGTGGTACAAACAATAGCACCTGGGTATGAAGATGAAGCCTGGGTGGATTTGTCACGCTCTGGAGTTCTCGACGATCATTTCAATGCCAGTGGTATTCAAAAGGTGCAGTTTGAAGCAGACCTGTCACTGCAAGCCCTTGCTGCTGCATACCGCGCATCAGAGTCAAGAGCAACAAAGATACAACTTTTGTCGATTATTTTCGATACATTCTCTCATTAGCAAATAAAAACCCTTTTGCCAGAGGTGACAAAACATCAACTCTTTCAAGCCAAAAAGCACATGTTATTACAAGGAAGAGGTCAGCCTGTACAAAATGTTCCCAAATATCGTGTAGGGCTAACGATGCCCAAAATAGAACATTTTATTGGATTTATTTCAAGCCCAAATTTCGTTCAAGATGTCGCTCACGGCACTCGAAAACGGAAGCTGTCTTCAGGTGAGACGATAAGGATGCCTAACGTTGTTCGCAACATAATTTCATCTGGAATAATCAAACAGTATATTGCGTACTGCAAGGAGACAAGTTTCAACCACTTAAGCGAAAGGGAACTTTATAGGGTTCTGAAATATTGTCCTGCTCAGCAGAAAAAAGCCCTACAGGGCCTTGATAATATTAGTGCTGATGGTCTCCGTGGTATTGAGATGCTAGTTAACATTGCCAAAAAGATGGGTGAAAGGGTTAGGGATTCAGGATGGGTCCGTGAAGTCTGCGATTCCTTATTCACTTTTTAAGAGGTACCTTAAAGGAAGTTATCGTTTGCATATTTCTACTTCATCAAAATGTCCAGACCACTGCAGCGTCTTTGCACTGAGTGATCCACAAGAACAAGTTTTCTCTAAAAGCTGTGATGACCACGCCCATGATGTGGTATGTAATGACTGTGAACGATTAGGTCATCTCCAAGACACAATTAACGGTTCTCTTTCTGATCCTGCTGTTATATTCTATAGTGATGACGCCTTAGACCTTCTTGGCATGAATACTGACAAACATCTTAACTTCAACGAACATGTCACTAATATATGGAAGAAAGTTAACAACCAATTCAATGTCATGATGAGATTTAGTAACCTTATCCCCAGGGATACTATGTTGAAGCTGTATAAGGCATTCGTTCTATCTCACTTTCACTACTGTTCTACCGCCTGGCATTTTTGTGGTTCAAGAAACACAGACGAACTAGAAATATTGAATAAACGTATCTTACGCTTTATTTATAGGGATACGAACTTGGACTACCAAAAGTTGCTACAAAAATCAGGAACAGTTTCACTTTATAAGCGTATACAGAACATGTTAATGATATGTTATAGGTGTCTAAACTTTAGTGATTATCCAAACTACTTAAAGGAATTATTTATTAGACGCTCTGTCACTTATTTATTAAGAGGTACCAACATGTTAACGTTACCCAAACCAGTATCTACCACTTATGGTCTTCATTCTTTCCGCTACTTACCTGCAAAACCGTGGAACTCACTTCCAGATGTAATCAGAAAATATGAGAAACTGACAAAATTTAAGAACGCCATTAGTAAAATTGACTTTAGTAATGGACGCTAATCAATGAACCCTTGACTTTCATATTTGTAGTATTTTATTTTTCTTTGATTTATATTGTATGTTTTTTTAATGATTTGGTGCTCGAAGATATTAGCCACTATATGGCTACTCTAGAAATTCGAGGTGAAATAAAGTTTATGTATGTATGTATGTATGATGAAAAAGATGATCTGCTCCATGGTATACAGGTATCCTTTGAGGCAATCTGTGCATGGAAATGTCATCTTTTAAGAGCAGTGCATCAGAACCAAGCTCGACAACATGCTTTGGCCGAAATGGATTCTAGTACCATATTTGTCACGAAAGATTTTGCAATGAATTTTTTACCCCGTCATTTTAAAGAAACGCAGCTAGAATGGTTCGGTAAACGTGGCATCAGCTGGCATATTTCCTACTGTGTACGCCGTAGCTCGACAAATGAATACGAAATATCAATATATTCTCACTTGTTTCGTCAAAAAATCAGCCAGAGCAGTGAGATTATTGCAGCAATAATGTACCACACCCTTCAAGAGGAAAAGGCACGACATCCAGAGCTAAAAGAAACCCTACTATCGCAGCGATTGTACAGGTGCATATGCAACAGGTGGTTTACTTATTCCAATAAGGCATATCGGAAAGCTAACTGGTATTGCTGTTAAACGCTATGACTTTTCGGAGCCACACTCTGGCAAAGGGCCGTTGATAGGAGCTCTGAACATCAGAAAGCCCATGTAAACAGATTTCTCAATGATGGAAACAATGTTACATCAGCGGAACACATCAAGAAAGCTTTAGAGTCGCACGGCGGTGTACAAAATTATGTGCCTTTTGTAAGAAATTCCAGACGCGGTGTCAAGAACTACTTTCCCGCGTATTCCAGAAATCAGTCTACTTCACAATTTCAAGTACTGCGAGAAAGGTTTAAGAGTGTGGAAAGCGTATGATATTGGGTAAGGCAGATTGGTCCCATGGGAGAATTGTGACAAGGATGGTAACATACGACCTGTGGCTCTGAGAATTACTGAAAGATGTAATACGTCAGATAATTATTGTGCAAAGTCAAGAAAGAAAAAGCCTGACACAGAACCAGAAGATGTCAACGAGTTAGTAGAAGACGCCGATGAATCTGGTCTGTTTGACTGCCCTGAAACAGGGTGTGTGAAGCAATATATTACTATGGGAAAGCTTGAGAGACACGTGGCAGCTGGAAAACACATCTTAAAAGAAGATTCAGAACCTCTTGGTGATCGAGTGATTAAAAAGTGGGTAGAACAATTTGAATTCGTCACATCACATAATCTTCCTTCGAATCTCGAGGACAGGTTTTCTTCACTCAATTCGAAAACAGGTCAACAAAAGCGCCGCTGAAGCCAGCCCTTAAAGAAGGATGGGCATTAAAGAAAACAAAACAATCAGTCCGCTTTCCAGACAAAGTTAGAAATTACCTCCAAGAAAAATTTGACATAGGAAATGTAATAGGCCGTAAAGCTGATCCCATGCAAGTTGCTGTCGACATGAGGTGAGGGTAAACGCCCTTTTACAGCCAGCGAATGTCCACATACACAGCAGATTCGCTCATTTTTTTTTCCAGGCTGGCAGCAGCAAAGAAACGCAACATAAGAAACTCAGATGACGTAAGAGATGAGGACATCCGAGACTTAGAAGAAGACACTGAAGCAGAAAACTATGAAAATGAAATGCATCAACTACGCCAAGGTGTACGTAGAGAGGTATCTGAAACACATCCCATCTACTTTGATAGGTATGACTTGTGTGAATTAGCTCGAGAAGACAAGTTGAAAGTACGGTTTAACATAGACATGCTCATAAACATTTGTGAGCGCTTCGAACTTAATATTGAAAACGTTTCAAGAAAAAGAAAAGAGGGTTGGTTATCAAGATAAAGGAGTTCCTTGGTAGTTGCAGCTGCAGCCTGTAGCTACTACAGTGAATGCCACTGGCATTGAATGATTGGTTAATGATCATGGAGTAACTGAAGCTGTTCCAAGGCGCACCTCAACTGCCTTCAAGATATAAACAGCTAGCCAACAGATAGTAGGTGGACAAGATACATCAAATATTGCCAAGAATCAAATGGTTTTAAGATGCAAACAAGTATTAACGACATTCGTTGATATAGAACAGTCGACTATATGGGACACTGAAAATTTATGTAAGTCCAAAATTCAAAGCGAGATAATTTGAAAGTTCGGAGGACGAACAGAAAACAGAAACAGAAACAGAAACAACACGAAACATCTGAGTTAAAAGGTTTGGTTTTCTCCACTATTAAATTAAGCTTATCGCAATTTCAATACAAAAAAGACTAGCTTGGGATACCTGTGGTTCATGTGAACCTTTACATTCTTGCCGTCTAGTTGTTATCCAATAATCAGAGACGATCTACATGGCAAGAATGGAGATGGAATTTAAAAAGAAGTGGGTGAGGTAAATAAGTAAGCAAGCTGCTCTTTACCCCTGTCTCCCGTTTACTAGCTCCACCCCTATCCAATACACTTACAGCCACACCTCTCTTCTATTTTATTACTTTCTTGGCCTCCACACCTTTTCTCTTATGAGTGCCTGATCATATCACCCTAACCTCTGGCGTCCCCTCCTCCCCCAAAAAAACTCATTAACCAGTACCCCAGTTATATTGGGGTATTATAACTTATACAACGTGTATCATATTTTCATGCCTCAAAATGACGTCATATACATGATTTAAACCTTTAATAATCGGTGTAGAATTTATATATGCTCCTCTAGAGTTCGTTCTGTCTCTTAAGCGTAAGTTCCTTACCGGAATCAATGAAAATAATTTGTTAACGATATGTCAGGAATTATACCAACACATTTTTAATAAAAAAACGGTCTTTTTGGGTCTTGAGAGAGCTTTTTACTTTCGGCGTTCTGGCATTGATTGGGAAAAAACCAAAAACCTATGGTTCTGCTGATGTTGTGGAAGGTATCAACTAGCAAGTCTGTCAATTTCGTCTAAAAATACTGGTTGGACATGACTTAAATTGTTGAACAAAGAAAACGTGTTTGGAGAAGTTCAGTTTCTGACTATTTGGTATAGGGATATTATAATTAATTTATGTGGAAATCAACGCCTTTTTTTAGGGTCTTTTACTCATCTATTATTAGCCAATACCTGACACTGGTTGCTCAAAGAAAATGGCATCAAAATAAATTAGTTTTAAGTACGAAACGAACGACAGAAGTTTACCTTCGAAACTCATAAAAAGTATGCTAATTTCCTTATTAATTTTCTTAAACCTTATTGTATGCAAATTTCCAAGCTATAAACTCACTTGATAATGATGGCAAGATGTCATCGAAACGTCGTAATTTATCTGCGTTTTTCTAGTTAATATCATCTCTAAAGTTAATCTTATAAATATTCAATAAACTTCAAAATTACCTCCAAGATTAAAATTACATATTTACCTGAAACTAACCACCTCAATGAAGTTTCATTAAGATCCTTTTAACATGGGCTTTCAATCCATTTGAAAAAAATTGATTTTTTTGTCGTATTTTTTGCGAAACTTACAGTCAAGCCCTCTTAAAAAGTTTACTAAAAACTCGTTTTGTTAACTCAATATAAGAGATGCTGGTAAATAAACGGTGAATATTTGTATTGTAATTTAATTGACTTTCCTTTTGTATTTTAGTTCAACTTTCAAGTGTTCTACCTACTGAAATAATAAAAAATATATTAAAAAAAAAAAAAAAAAAAAAAAAATCAGGCGTTTTGAATCGACAATGCAATGCCCCCGAACAGTGTACTTGTTGAAAAAGGTGTAAACACTCTCTCCTTGAAAATAGTGGTTTGTAACTCATTTGTTCTTGCTCTGTCCTGAAAACAGTGGATTCTCTCTTGGATAATGTTTTGTACTTGTTCTAAACCGTAAATATTTTACTGTAAAAGTTTTCAAAAGCAAAAAACTGCTCGGATTTCGCCGGAAACGGAAAAATCAACTCGATGGGTAACCATTTTTCAAAAGTATGGTGCTCCGCTATTAGAAACTAAAAGCTGGGGGCGGTTTTGAATATTTCAGGGAATTATTTCATTTCATTTCATTTCTTTTTTTTTTTTTTATATATATATAGCAAGTACTTGATAACCACATCAAGAGTGTGTTATTCTGGTACTGTTCAAGACATCAATGTTTATCTCAACGACAACGAAGGGCCTTGGAACATCACCGCATATCTCCAAATCACCCGAGGAAGTATCGTAATATCCACTGTAACCAAAGTGTTTCAAGCCAAGGCACAAGGAAGATTCAAATTGAAGGTTTGTGATCGAATTATGACCTCAGTTGAAAATCACCAGGGGTTAGTTTTAGACAAATAATAAATCAATGTTCACGAATGAGACAGGTTTATAGACTGAGAGGAATCCCTCTATTTCCCTTGGTCACTGTCACAAGTCCTTTCCACTTCTTGATACGTTTTGCAGAGGGAAAATTAGTATTAAAACTCAGTGCCCGGTGCCCCGGGGGTGGGGAGGGGGAGAGAGAGAAAGAGAGAGAGAGAGAGAAGGACACCGAGACCGAGTTGAATACAGATTTATTGTAGCTCCTCCATTCCTTGCTCGATCAGCAATAATGCTGAAGAATACGCACAGCGCTGCAGTGATCAAGAAGAAAGAGAGAGACTGCTCGCAGACTATGGGACTTAATGAAGTCCGCATCTGAGAAAGGTTTCTTTGTCATTCACCGCGAATCCCTGATACATCAGTACGTCAATGTGTTTTATACACCTATTTGGCTGTGTAAATATAACAGTGTTCCTTCATTTGTTTTGAGACATTTCGTGCCGTTGGCAGCTAAAACGAAGACATTTTTGAGCCTTCATTTTTTGCCATGAATAATTAAAAAATATAATCAACTAGGTGTATACACCAAACTGAAAATTGAATTAGATAAGGCTGTACCCCCAATTTCAACTGATTTTCAAATACCTCCCCTCTCTGAGCACCAAGTCTCTCTTGAAAATTGATTTCTTTCTTCAAGAATTTGAAGAAAAAACCGTTTACCCAGAATCCCACTCGGCCTTACCTTCTATGATATGTCCTTTTGAACCTGACAACGTTTTTGGAAAAACGGTTCAGAAAGATGGAGTGGAAATCGAAAGTTACAATAAAGACCCATGTCCCTTGGCTTTTGTTCAGTTATTTTCTCCTAGCGGTTATAACTGAAACAGGCAGGAATGGATTGCATTACAGTGGAATGCACCACTGTTGCCCTCTTTTGTATTTAGCTTTTATAAACTGTTTTCTTTAAGATTCCTGAAAATATTCCCGTCCGTTCGGGTCAGTTTAACAACGTACATTTGGTTGTCGAGGGACACGAAGTAGGAAAGAGTACCACAAAGCAATTCGAGGAAAAACAGCCTTTAACATTGAAAAAACAAGACACAACTGTCTTTATTCAAACGGATAAGCCCATATACAAACCTGGACAGACTAGTGAGTATTCCCCTATCAATATTAGAACACTGTTCTACAAAACATAGCTTCCGTTTTAAAAGGACAAAAGACAAATCCCGACCAAAATGCATTATGGGAAATTTTAAATTCGTTTGAAAATCTAAACTTGAAGAAAAATATTAAATTTCCCGCTTTATTTCTGACCAGAATTTAAACTGCATTTCCAGGTCGGTGGATTTTTGTTGTGAAACGATAAAAACTATTTGATCCCCACATGAGGCGATACTTAGTGACCCCACCTCATTATTGATCAAATGTACTCACAACTTTAGGAACTGGTCATTATTTATCTCCTGGAGGGGAAGGGGGGAATCAGCAAAACATCGACAGACCGTAGACTTTAGAGACAGTGTATCTCCATCTAAATGTGTTATACGATTCATTCTTCAGTTCGAATGAGGGTTATTTGCTTAAATCCTGATCTGAAGCCCTTGAGTGGTAAGGTGAGTGCGTGCGTTGTTAACGGTAAGTGGTATGGTCTTCGTGGCAAGGTTGCCGAATCTATGACATATATTGAAATGTAACATTGATTAGTCAGGCTTCACGTTTATATGTCCAACCTCTCAGACTCCAGAATTCCTCATGCTGATAACACCCTATCCTGTTAGAGAACACCTTTTTCTTCCCTTTTCTTTTTCTTTTCTTTACTCTTCTGGTTTGTGTGTGTGTATGTGGGGGGGGGGGGGGGGGTTTTGTTTTTTGGGTTTTTTTTTTTTTGTTTTGTTTTTTTTTTTTTTTTTGTTTTTTTTCTTTTTCCTTTTTTTTTTTGTGGGGGGGGGGGGGGGGGGGGGGGGGGGGGGGGGGCGGGTGTTTTGTTTTTTGTGTTTTGTTTTTTGTGTTTTGTTTTTACTTTTTCTTTTGTCTTTTTCCTTTTTCCTTTTTTTTATTCCTTTATTCCTTTATTCTTGTATTTATTCTTTTTTCCTTTTTTCTTCTCTTCTCTTTCTTTTGATTTCTTCCCTCTTCATTTTTCTTCGTGTTCTTCTTTTTGAAAAACGGAGCCCTACTTCGCCGTAGTTTAGAGATTTAGAGAATGATTCTATTTATTTGTTTTGTTTTGTTTTGTTTCGTTTTTGCTTAATTTGTTTTTCCGCCTTCAAAATTTTCCTCCTTTTTTCCAGATTCGACGAGTATCTATAGCGGTAAGAGTTACAACAAAAAGTTATATGTAATAGAACTTATATATCCGGTGAATACGGTCGATGAATCCGTAACTTTTTTAATACGGTCTCCAGAATGAATTTTTTTGAATACTCTGTGAATATGGCATTGTGTGGACGGTCGAATCCGTATATTTTTTAATACGCTGACGCCACGGTATCACGTTTCAGGGTATCAAGTTTCAGTACGCATGCTCTGTCAACAAAAACGATGCGGATTAAAAAATATCCGGATACGTGTGGACGGAGCCTTATTCTCAAGAGGTCTGTAATGGGAAAACATTACGCTCAAGCGAAGAAGATCTATTATGAAAAGTATCTTTATTTAACGTTGGTAGTAGTTGCTTCAGCTAGTTGAAGTTCAATGTAAGCCCGCCGATGGTGTGCATAAACTTTTTCCTCACTAAGGACCCATTGTCAAATGATAAATAACTGAAGATGTTTTTAAATCTAGCATTCTGACCTATCTTAGACCTAATTATTTTGGTTGTGTTTCTTTCTTAGAACCCAGCGGGAGTTCGCATGATGCAATGGGACAAAGTGGATTTGCATAGCGGTATGATAAAACCTTATCTGACTTTGTTTCTTGTTTACTGCAATTCTCATTATTCTGCGAACTCAGACATTTCAACGGCATGTTGTGAAATTGGTTTTTCGCTGCCGTCAATCAAAAATAATCAGTAGATAGCAGCTCACAACTACCGAGTTCACAGAATATTGAGAATCGCAGTAAATTGAACTAAAGAAACTTACACACAGACACAGTCAAACACAGACAACATAATGGAAAGGGAACAAATAACAAAGAGCTACAAAAACTACAACAATTAAGAGCAGGTCTCTGTAAGGATCAAACAAGGTTAGAAATAAAATTTTTTTACCCCCCTTGAAGCTTTGTTTGCTGGTAGAACACCCAGCTGGGTGCACGAAAACACCCCATGTTGGGGTCATCAAATGCATTGTTGCCATGGAAACGACTATGATTCTTTTTGCCTCCAGTCCCCCGAATTCCATCCAAAAATTTCCTGAAAAATGGGCAAATTAATAAGGCTGCTTCTCAGACGCATTTAAAGCAATTTCACAAAATTGATCCACTAGCAGAAAAACTCTTCTAGTTTTGAAAAATGTAAGTTTCTACAGTTTTCTTTAAAGATATATAAATAACTCGACACTTAAGTAGAGGCCGTGTTAGCCATTTTTATACACAGTAAAAACAAGCCATACTATGTGGCTCGTATCTCCCAACGTACGCGCTTCTGAGAAGCCTTCTCTACAATTTGTATAGAGGGGTATGTCGCGCCTCACTGGCGTTGTTTATTTCGCTGCTCCTTGATTTTTCGTTTTAATCTTAGATTTTTTTTTTTTTTTTTTTTTTTTTTTTTGACTGTCGGTTCCATTTACTTCATTCGTATACGTTTCTCGTAAATGATTATGAAGTTTTTATATTCAAGTTTTGCGTTATGGAGCATTTTTGCAACACTCCCTCGAGTACCGCGCCTGGAACCTACTATATGGAGGAACTTAAAAGCTGCTGGAATTGCAAAGTTAGCTTTTAATTTCGTCGTGGCTCCAGAGCTGGTCGAAGCAAGCAAAGGCCTATCACGACAGTACTTGGTTATGGTAGATATATTTATTATATATATAACTAGAATTCTATATCATAAAGCCTTGAAATAAAATTCTATATGCTTTATATTTCACATGTG
>WUAP02142301.1:250-12026 GCA_015163945.2 Stichodactyla helianthus | reverse complement strand
AAAGCCCGCTGCAGTACCATCAAGGTTTCCATGGACTGTTCGCTGAAAATCTGAAAGTTTTAATCCAGAGATATCTTTTAGAGAAACTTTGTCTTCACTGTCGGTCATAATCTACTACAGTCTTTTAATCTAGTTTACATGAAATCTAGGCCCTTAGGCCTCGTTTTCATTTATGGCGTAAAGGTCTATTCGGTGCAACCATACATTGTTCTATAATTGTTTTTGTTTGCTTGTAAATTATCCTGTCTCAATGCGTAGTTTGCCCTTACGGTAACTGAAGTACGGCGGTACAACTAAGATACAGCTACACGATGATATGAAATCCGCTCTATCAGAGGGGTAGTAAACAAGGTCACCCTAGCAGTGATTGTGTATGGCCTTTATTGTTCTTACCTTTAACATATAGCTTGACTGTCTTCTTTGCTTGTCCCAGAACACTCCTTGCAGTACACACATAGCTACCAGTATCATTATAATCAACACTGGATATTCTCAACAATCCTGACTGACCTGTGTAAGATTTACGAGCGTCTATTTTACCGGACTCCTTTTTCCAGTCCACTCTCGGCTTTGGATTACCGTGTGCGTTGCAGTGAAATATAGCAGTCTGGTTCTGAGTGATAGTGAGACTTGATGGTGACACAAGAACTGTGGGCTCAGAGACCTGTTCTCCTGGCTCCCCTTTCATTCCCGGCGGCCCTCGCGGCCCTGGAACACCAGCATCTCCTTTCTCCCCTTTCATTCCAGGGGATCCTCTGATACCTTGTTTACCGTGCTTTCCGTGGGGTCCCATGGGTCCTGGAGCCCCTTTACGTCCTCTAAATCCTCTCTTACCACGCACCCCCCTGAGGCCTTTTGCTCCTCTTCTTCCTGGCTTTCCTGGAATGCAAACTTTATTAGGTGGTTGACAGAAACGAGAAGCGGTGGTGTTTAAAAGAAAACCTTGGATTTGTGAACGAATTGTTTCCATGGTTACACGAGAGAAGGTCTTGTCGTCAAGAGAGCGTCGCACTCGTATGATAGACTGCTGTGACCTGATGTTTTCCGGAGAATCTAAGAGAGAAACACGAATGGCTTATTACTCGAAATGTCAGTCGGTTACGGGTATTATCAATAAATCATTAATAAAATTAATAACATATTATTAGTAGTACTAATTACAATGAATCAGCAGAACCCGCTTTACCTCTAACAGCCGCTTCTTTCATAGTCTTCAGCTGTGCTTTGTGGTCATGGAGTTCTCTTTCAACAGCAGTAAGTCGTTGATTTATAACGTTGAACATCACAACAACAGACGAACCAACCAGCAAATGAAGAACAAGGGAGATCAAAATACAGCCATTCTGATAAGTAAACAGCCTACTGAACTCTGTGTTGTCCTTGCTAGAACATGAAGCATGTTTCTGTACAGCCATCGTGAAAGACTGAGCAGCATACAATATAGTGTTACGGACGTCCGGGTCATTCCCTTCTGCCAGACGTGTTCCGGCCTGTTCATTGGGAGCTTATGAAAAACATATCATCACAAGAGCATTTGATTGATCCTAGTTCTTTTAATTTTTTTATCTTATCTTTTTTTACATATCCCCCCCCCCCCCCTTCTTTTAGTTCTTTTGTTTCTTCTAGTACATATACAGGTTCTGTTCCGTCTCACAGGAATCCGCTTCCAGTCTAAATACTGTGCGACCTTGTGCAAGTTTGACCCAAGCCAGCTTCCGCGAAGCTGTGGGCCGGATTGCACGGCTAAGAAGTCTTGGCACCAACAGCATATTGTAGGGATGAAACGTAGAGGGATTGCTGTTCATAACAAGCACTTTCCATTCTCAACCAAAAAAATAGCACCATTGGTTAGCATGGTATTTTATTGCTTGGTATCAATCAGCTGAATGAATCTCATGATCATACTACAATGACAGGCAAACACTGCCCGTCATGTGCTATCAACTAAAGAGTATTCTATTGCTTGGTATCAATCAGCTGAATGAATCTCATTATCAGACTACAATGACAGGCAAACACTGCCCGTCATGTGCTATCAACCTGAAAGTTACACTATTTCTGGCTTTCATGCGTCTGTGCGAACACAATCGCAAGGGCGTGGCAGCCATGTTGGTGTACCAAAAAAAATGGAGCTGCCAAGAAATTCTTTTATCGACTGTACACCAACATGGACCCATCACGTCACACGAAAACCAGGAATTGCAAAAAGGGTATTAATAAACTAAATGAATCTCATTATCATACTATATTGACAGGCAAACACGGTTTCAGTGGAGGATTTATGAAAAAGTGTTCAAGCCATACCAGAGCATGCCGAATGAACCGGGAGTAATTTTGACGCTACTCTTAGGGCTGCTTCACACTAGCGTTTCCGATCGTTTTAGTGTGGACACAAGGCCAAAACGCATCGAAAAGTATGCGTTTTCAAATGAAAACGTAATAGTGTGGACGGCTGATGTCTAACTATATTCACGTCTACAATAGACGAGTTACCTTGAGATTTAACGAGGCAAGAATCGATTGTTTATCCGCCAGTTTAGGGTCAGTAAAAAAGGAACTAGCTGTAGTAGCAGACAGAAATACCACCATGTCCGCTAGGTTAGAATTGACAGCTCGTAAATCCGACCGACAGAACGGTGAACCCTTAACAGAATACAAATATGAGTAGACATAGTTACGAATATCATCATAACTTGCTGGATGAACTGAAGACTCACCGGTAGAATGTAGACGTTATCAAAATTTCCAATGTGTTCCCACTAGACAAATCAAACGACAAAATGTCAGTCGTGAAAACGTATGTAAAAACTGGTTCACACTAGCGACATAACGACATAACGCCAGCGACATACGCAGACTCAGTAGTGCATTTATCACCGAGGTGTGAGAAAGACAAGCACCGCTAATGAGCAGTACACTACTGAGTCTGCGTATGCTGCCGCTGTTATGTCGTTATGTCGCTAGTGTGAACCAGGCTTAAGGAGTAAGGAGATTGGATTCTAGCTGTAGAGAAGCTGAAGAGGATTTGATAAAAGTTTTGAAAACCTGATTCAATTCGGTGAACAAATACAGCAGTTATCTTCGTGTTATTTACTGGAGGCTTGTGAATAAACTAGCCGGTACGTTTTAAGGTGATTATTATCCTAGCAACAGATCCTGGATTTGGGGTTATTGGCTTATATTGACTTAAGGATTATGGAAGATTACTCCAATCATTGTTCCTTGTGTAAACCTTGACAGTATCATATGTCCAACTATTAATAACCCCCAGTTGTAAAATACCCTTAAATCTGACAGAAAGTCAAGCCAATTCAAGAACGAGTAACTATCAGAGGACAAAGACAAAAACTGTTCAAGTGGGTTGAAGATTCCCTGTCAAATCTTGCTATATTATCATCATCCAATATGCATGGGTTACGGGTGGGCTCATCTAAAGGGAGTGAAGTAGCAAGAAGACTCAATGCATTCCAAGAAAACATTCTACAAAAAGAAATATACAAATTCCAAAAAGAACATGACAAGATTATGAAAGAGTTCTTTAACGAGAGGCACTCAGTTAGACAAGCAATGCAAGATCTAAGGAAGAGCAAAGTACAGGATACTTACCACAATCATAACATCTTTCTCACTTGTGAGGCAGTTGAGAAGGGTTTAGAGAAAGAGCCAAGAAAAACAAGATTATCTCGAAGGTCCAGTCACAGAGAGGACTTATGTACACAACAAAGTATGCATAACAACGATAGCATATCTTCTGCACGGAACTGTAAGAATAATACTCGTTTGAGGATAAGATCTTTGTCCGTACCTGATCTTGTTGTGCGGGGAGGGCTGGCGGGAAAAGCAGATATGACACCAGTATGGAGAATGAATAGCCCTGACCATGACGATGTTAGACCAGGACACTTTGATCTCAACTCTAACAGGGTAAATACACAACCAAGTGCTACACGTAACGCCAGGAAAACATGTCGATGGTTGAAGGAAACAGATGAAAGAAATGAGAATGAGAAACAAGAAAATAAAATAAATGAGTCAGAAAACGAAATAGAAAACCCAGTCAGTGATGGTAAAAGTTGTTTAATTCGGGATAAACCGAAAAAGATCTTTGAACAGAGGCAAAGAAGCCGTAGTGAAGCAGCAGACATTTACCGTAATAATAGTACAAGCCAAGAAGATCGACCATTAGTCGTAATAACACCTGATCGGCCAAAAACATCTCAAGCAATACGACGATACCCAACCAAAAAGAACAGCCCAATGAACAACGACTCTATCGATCAAGAACTAGCGACTCTAAGAAATACTGTAGCAATGAATAGAGGAAATAAACTAGCTCAGAATGAAGTGTGTAAAATAACTAATACGTTCTCAAGACCATTGTCTTCGCGTAGCTCTTCCAGTACAGTAGCAGCAAGATTTATGTGCGTTAGCGAGGCTGCGCTTGCAACACAAAAGCTTATTAAAAGTTATCGCAGACAACAGGCAATTGACAAAACTACGGAAGAACTTCAAACCAAAAGAAAATACAGCTCTTCTTCAATGACAAACGAAAACAAACGAGTTAATCAAACTAAGTCGGAGAAACCGAGGGCCAGGTTCAAGCGAGCAGCGAAGTTAGTTATTGCTGCAAACGCCTTTAGAAAAACGGAGTGGCCCTGAAATATAATCAACAAAAACAGAGTTTAATTGACAGAGCTAAAAAAATAAGTTTAAATTACCAAGTGTCGTCTGATATGAAATTCGTATTGGATAATTAAATGACATCTGACTTAATTTTAATAAAGTCAAAGAAAGAAACACAGCGAGAAAATTAAATCTGAAATAAATTTTAATAATATCAATAAAACAAAGTTGTGAATAATAAATCTACAAACCTCTCCTATACAAACAGTTGTCTAGAACTTATGGATTATGAGTACACATTGATTTCGGACTTTTATTATTAAATTAATAGAATGAATAGAAATTAAACACCTGGCATGGTGTCTTGGTTATATTGGATTTTCATTACTGGTTACGATAACTGTGAGGGTCATTGAATCTGGAGAAAGTTACTGAAACATTATCTGATAGTGAAGAAATGAAAGCATGAACTTATTAATATTGTCGAAAAAAGCACGGCTGAGATAATCGAAGGAGCAGTACATTGCAGCAACACGTGTGAAATAACTAAATTTAAATGAATGGGATTTAGCAGTGGCTCCTCTACAGAGTAGCTATTCGTCCATTGTAAAAACCAGGGAGCCTGGAAAAAAACCCTCGAAGCACAGGACAGAACTAACAAACAACTCTACTCACATACGACACCGAGCTCTGCGTGGCTCGAACTCAGGTCGCCTTGGTGAGATGTGAGCGATCTCACCGCTACGCCACCCGTGCTCCATCGCTACGCCATCCCGTGCTTCCCGACGTAGTAACTACGTCGTTTACATAATACTAGGCTTCATTTAGGGATGTGGGTGCTGGTTAATCCCTATGACAACATAGTTACATGCACCCCTATAACTACGTCGCTACATAATACTAGGCTTTATTTAGGGATGTGGGTGCTGGCTAATCCCTATGACAAAATAGATACATGCATGATATGGATTCTTTTATCATGAATTGGGCGTTTATCAAAAAAACAAACAAACAAAAAAAGTGGAGCAGCCAGATGAATACTTGATGATGTCATTTATGTCAGACACCTACGTCAGCCGGTACTGTTCAGGAGCAAATCTTCCCCGTCGGCTGACTAATGACATATACAGCATAGTCAGGTTGTCGTCATTAGAGCGACATCAGCGAAAAGAAAAAGGAATATCCTGTTTTTAGCCGATAGTGAGATGACAGCCATAAGAAGCCATTTTTGGTGGTTTAACTTATTGTCGTTTATAAAACAGTTTTTAAATTACCTCAAGGAAAGAATTTTTTTCTTTTTGCGATGAAAACCTTTCTTGAAATAAAGTGTACTATGAGTTTTCGAAATTTTAATATAATAGTCCATCCCATAAAACTAGGCAGTTAATAAAAGCTTTGTCATCAGAAAAATAAATAAATAAAAAATCAGTCAGATTTGTTAGTTTTCAGGATGCAAGCTAATTATCTGTTGAGCATGTATTCTCTTTCCATCAGCTCCTAGGTTCTTACGACCAAACCATCGAAAAATAGCTTGGTTACAAAAGTCTAGCAGCTGATACGTGAGTATGATCACGTGACCATTACATATCTGGATCACACCTCAGATACCTGCAGTGTCTTATTTCTTCAAAACAACGAGCTAACGGGCTGTCATCAATCGTATTGACTTTGTCCAGTTTTGTTTGAGATCGTGAAATCTGAATGGGCTTGGAGTTTTTCACGGTCTTGTTTGTAGTCTCTTCTAATTGTGACTCATCCTGCTTCTCATTGGTGAGAATGTTATTAGGAGAGAGCAAATCTGGTAGAGAATTGCTTCTTGTTCTAAACAGAGGAACCTTTTGTCCTGATCCAGATAGTTTTCTTCTATTTTTTTGACTGTTGACTTGTGGGTTTGGCAAGTACGAAACACTAGTACTTCTCTGACGAACAGGCACTCTTTCTGCTTGGAGGCCATTCGGGGAACAATCTCTATCCCGCTTTCTTTCGGAAACCCGTCGGGTGCTCGTGGCACTAGCCTCGGGACTGTTGTCGGCTGATTTACGTAGTAATTTGACCACTGGAGATTTTATTGACATGCGCATATCGTTCACTGACAGCATGTTACTTGATTGGAACAATGTGGTTCTTGTATTGGTTGAGTTGTAAGTCATAAAACTATCTTTTGTGCAAGATGAAGACATTGATGGTTTGATTCCTGTCGCCTGTGTTGCAGTAAAACAAACGTTACGTGATATACCTTGACGAGATCCTTTAGGACTTCCAACAGGAGAACCTGGCAGAGAGAAGGGTGAAGATCCTCTTCTGTTAGTTGTTAGGTGACTTGGAATTTCTAGAGTTTGTGAATTTGAAGAAATAGAACAATCCGAAGCGCGATGTCGTTTGCTGAACTCAACTGCATCTTTTCTTGTTTGTTTACTTTCTTCACCGTCGTCATCTCGCTTGTTCGAAAGATGATAATTTCCCGTCTTCCCTGTAACTTCCTTTGCCAGTGAATGTACTCTCGACTCGCTGCTTCTTCGATGGGTTTTAGAAACACTATTGCCTTGGTCGATATGAAGTTTATCCATAGCTAAACTTCTCATGGAAAAGCGAACCTTTTCTTGCATGTGATGTATCTCTGCCATACGCTCAGCACATTGCTTGTCATATCTGTCAAATGTTTCGCGAAGTCTGTTGCTGTTCCTTGAAACAACGTCTCTAACTCGCTTATTAAACTCCCGACCACGAAGAGATTTAACATCCATTTTTCCTCACTGCTTAAGCAATAGAAACCTTACACTTCCTCAAAAGCTCAACTGTTGCCCACGCCTACTGTGATGGATGCGTCATTCATCAATTGCACAAGATTGAAAGGACGTCAATTAGTTACTTCCTTTTTCTTTAGAAATCCAGGCAGATTTACACAACACTTTGGATATCACAACAACATGTAATAAATAGTAGCAAAGTTCATTAGATAGACTAACGTTAGGGCTGAGTCTAATGCTTTACGGTATATACGTCAAGTATATACCAAACTAAGAAGTTCGTTCAGACATTTTTGCAAGAGTTATTAATATTCCACGCCATCAAGTATGGAATATTACTCCTCAAACGACACAGTTATCTTTCTTAACCGTGTGACTACTAGATGCTAGATGCGTGCTGTAGCTAACTTATCTGCATCCCTTTACATCTAGCATACAAACAACCGTGAACATTAATTAGCCGTTTGATTAAAAAATACAAACAGCAAGGAGTTCCAATCTCGCGTACATGTGATGCAGTAAACACTTGGTTATATTAAGCAGTTCTATAATTATCTGATCAGCCAGTTATTTGTCCTTCATCCTGAACCAAGTTAATTTCAGTTCATCATTTATGTCCATTTGCTATCCATGCTTTCTTATTTTGAGACGTAAAACAAAGAGAAACGTCCCTCATCCGAATATCTATTTACATAATGAGTTAACAATAAGCGACTAGTCAGCTAATATTTGGTTAAGTGATAAAAAGAATGGTTAGAGTAGTCCGAAAACCAAACAGTACAAGACATGATGAAATCCTTTTTACAACAACAAAACGAATTGTACAAACATTGTGATTGGACGGTTTTAATAACAATGTAACAGTCGTTCTGATTGGACTGATGTAAGAATGAACGAGTGGATTTGCATGATCTAACGTGTGTTCTGATTAGATAATATAACAGTGACTGGGATTGCATTAGAAGCATATCGTGATATAACGAACCAATGCAAAACTCAATGATTATTCAAACAGAAGTGTTAACGAAAATATATAGGAATTATTGACCAATAAGCTTGTTCAGTCCGGATGAGGGGGATATTAGTTGAGTTCTTTTTTCGTGTTTTTACAGACCGAGCCCATAGGTCAATATAGCCATGGCAAACAAAATAATCGAAAGTAGTACAAACCTACTAACCGCGGTCTATCACCAATCCTGCATTCTGATTGGCTACTCTACTACTAGGTCTATTCGTGATAGCCTACTAGTAGCAAAAAGTGCCGGTTTTTGAGAAAAATAAATTATTTCAACTCAATTTAAAATTGTTTACATTCATTTGACCGATTAGTAGGTTTATACTAAAACAATTAGACCCCTCGGCCTCATGGACTACAATTCAAATATCCCATTCGGCCTACGACCTCATGGGCTATTGACTCGTACTCCATTCGCCTTCGAGGTCTAAAGCCTGGTTCACACGAGCAACGCAAATGCAAACGCAAACGCAAGCAATGTTCACACGTGAAACGCAAATGCAAGCAAATTAAGATACGCATGCGCATTAATGCTTATTTATATTTAAAAAATGGTTGCAGAGATCGAACGCAAACGCAAGCAAATTTACGTATGAACTAAATCAACGCAAACGCAAGACTGATGAAAACCTTTGCGTTTGCGTTTGCGTTTTCGCCGGTTCACACGTTAGAAATGCAAACGCAAACGCAAACGCAAGAAAATGAAAACTTTTCCATTCCTTGCGTTTGCGTTGCTGTAGTTCACACGTAATTTTGCTTGCGCTTGCGTTTGCGTTGCTTGTGTGAATCAGGCTTCAGAAACAAGAAAGCCGATGAAAACCGTTTCAGATTCTAGAGTCCAGAACTTTTGTTTACTTTTTGCTTATGTACTGAATAAATTCATTTTATTTTCTAAATTGGCTGGGAATCATTTCTCTGTCGCTATATAACAAAACACTTAATGTCTGATCTCGAGGGAAACAGTTAGTTTTGTTTTCCCGAGAGGCTTGATGTTTCCCGATTATGTTTATAATATCAAATAACCGAATCTAATTCCTAGCATGGAATGTTATCACTTTGATGAAAAAGTATGATGGTCATATTATCAATTTTTGGTGAATATTATCGACACTTCAATAAAATAAAACAGATTAAACAGAGTTTGAAGAACAGCTTCAGCGCCATTATTTCATATGTTAATCTTAACATATTTTGTTATTGGTAACTGGCATTATTATAATTTTAATCCATAAATTGGTGTTATTGTTGCTCCCTGTCATTCATGTTATCCAGGCAGGGAGATTAATAACAATAATAAACCCTGTAAACAGCTGCACTAAGGTAATAGTAATATATTCTCACCGGGATCCCCGCACACAATGCCTCCTGGGCGGAGTTACGTTATGGGCAGAATAGCCCAGAGGTGGTCAGGTGGTAGGTAGGGTGAGGCGTTCCAAGGCCTCACTCGTTCTGTCGAAAGGCAAGAGACCGTTCTAACCTGAATTTATTAAACTAATGTAACCCAGGATTAGGGACATTCTGTGCGGAGTCCCCTGTGTTTATTAAATGTCTTACTGCTTTGTACGACAACAATTCACTAATACCTCTACATGGCAATGAACCAAAACACATCTATTAAAACAAAATAAAATAAAATGCTGATTGCATTTGTTGAAGCTGCAGTTCAAGCAAGACTTACAGGAATACAGACTTTCCGCTAAGGTAAAAAGTCATCTCTTCAAAGTGGAAGCAAATGCCTTTAGTATCTCAATTAGTTCTTTTGTACTTAAGTACCGATTATTGTCAAGAAGTGTTTACCATAAAGATGCAACGCCATTGAAAAAAGATGCCATTATTACATAAAGAAAATTTTGGGGTTCACTGGAATGCTTGTTTTTATTCTTCCAGGAGATGTTGTTGGCTTTTGTTCGTCTATTTATTGGGAATTTAGCTTTGTACATTTATATACTCATACCGGAGAATTTGTACATGATAACTGAACTCATTGCCGTATTTAGAGTTCAAAAAGACACTAAAGAAATATTAAAACAGTGAAACATTAAATGAAATGGCTACAGATTCTCGTCATTATAATATCAAGGAAGCAACTTCTAAAAAACTAAAGACTTTTGTCAGTTGTTGATTGACACAGAAGAATATGCGAGAGAGCAAGGAGTTGAAAAAAACTCTTCGCAAATTCGAGTTAGGAAAGCAAGAAAATATCAAGAAAATTATGAGGATGTTAAAAAAATTAAGGATTTTAAGCGAGATTTGAGTTTAACTTCGTCATACGAAGAAGAAAAACGGTGGCTTGCAGAACAACTCGGTTCGGATTCCTTGTTGTCCAAACAACGAAGCATAAATGAGATGAATGCATCGTTAGCTCGGGCATGGGATCCCTTAAAAGACAGAAAACAACAGCCATTAAACATCAAGGAACAAACAACAAACCGGAATTTGAAGGATTGTCAGAGCGAATTAGAAAAGATAGTTGATGGTGACCTAGCGCATGAGCTAGAAGAGATATTGGTAAAGCAAGACCTGGATTCTTTTGACTCTACAAATGACCCTACACGAGGGAAGACGAAGACGTTGGTTGACTTTACTGAAATGTTTTCAATAAATTCAGGAAAAGACCCAAGCAAGGAAAAGAGAGGTATGAATATGGAACTAGTGGGCAGCAAAAAAACTTCAAAGTTATCAGGAATCAGTAATGGAAATCCTGCTTCTTTATTTACCAAGAAACGTTTGCCACACAGTCATCAGGCGGGTTTAATTTGTGTTGATTCTGCGAATCTTATTTCTCTGCGAACCACTCGTAGCACAGGACTGGCTCCCTCGACAAACAGATCTATGAATAACAATATCCAGTGTATACAAGAAAACAATGAAGATTTCAAGACTATCACTGAAAGAACAGACACGAAACAGGTGGTTGAGGATCAAACTCAACTCTTTCGAAGACAAGCAAGACAAACAAAAATGAAACCTTTTTTGAAAGATAACAAGTCATTCAAGAAACCTTTCACTATGGCCAACACATCACTTGATGATACAAACGATACCAAGATATTAAAAAGACCTCATTCAAGCATTGCACTGCTTTCAATAAACAACTCTACTAGCACACCTGATCCAAGCTGTGTCAAGACTACACGGAGAAGAAGAGTGTCCATTGCATGGAATGAGACATGAAGTCAATCAGATTTCAGTCTGTGATCCAAGCTCTACTAAACCTACCCCGAGAAGAAGATTGTCTACTGGGATGACACCAGTTAACAGTAACCAGATATCAGTCTATAGTAAAGCAAGAAGCACAATCCACACCAAGTAGAAAGAAGATTGTCTACTGGGATGACACCAGTTAACAGTAACCAGATATCAGTCTATAGTAAAGCAAGAAGCACAATCC
>WUAP02142290.1:0-12027 GCA_015163945.2 Stichodactyla helianthus | reverse complement strand
CATTCTTCTGATAATATAGAGTTGTTGTTTCTTATCCATGCCAATGTCATTCATCATGTCTTGGAATGTGGAGCATTTGGCAGAGAAAACACCAAGAGAACTCATGGAAAGGTTGATAAATTTAACACAACTGTAATCACTCTTCAATTCTTTAATTAAGTTCTTGTATTTTTCTTTTTTAGGTTAGATTCAAATCCAACTGTTAGTTCTAAGACATACAATAATAAAAATAATAATAATAATAACAATAATCATCATCATCATGTCTAATAGGCCACTTGCAATATTGTATCATATTAATAATAATAATTTGCATTATTGTATAATAATAATAATAATAATGATAATAAATAACATAATACATACCGGTAGCACGATTTCTAAAACTATATATCAAATGGCACTCATAAAACTACTAAAATAGAATACATTTATTTATTTTGATTTATATGATCCACACTAAGATTTCTTTCATTTCTAAAGTATTTCAGTATTTCTAAGGTATTTCCACTTATTGTACATAAGTACTTGATACTTTAGCATTGGGTAACACAGTACATACTTTGGGCATCAAGGTTAGGTGGCGTCAAACAAAAAAAAAAAAACAAAAAAAAAAAACCTTGCTATCGCTAATCACCACCACATGTACAGTAGTGGCACAGCTCAACGGGGTCGAACTGAAGCACATGACCTGATACCCTGAAATATTACATCTCCAAACAGTAAGATCATATTAAAAAGCACTTTTAAAAAGAAAAAATTGTCATTTTCATTATTTTAGGTAGTTGATTGTTTATTTCCCCATAAATCCCAGGAAGATTTAACCATGCTGTTGAGAAAGAAGAAGACCAAAAACACGGCAAGGTTCTAGAATTTATTTTCTCTCTTTGAGAAAGACTTCTTTCCTGAATCATGAATGTACTTTGTTTAGATGTCATTGTAAGCATAAAAGACATTGAAAAAGAAAGAAATCAGTCATTTCTTATGAAAATATACAAGGCAATTTTGGAAATATTAAAATCGCTGTTTTAAAAATTTGATTCTTAATTTCCTTGAAATTAAACCATTTTTTTCCAAACTTTGTCTACAGTGTAGTATTATTTTAGTACAAGAAAACTAGAAAGTTTCAATACATAGGGTCTGTCTAGATTTTTAAAAAACAGCATTGTAAAAAAAATTGAAGACTTACAAAGGCCAATAGTCTGGCATTGCTATGGTAACCTCCATTACAATGAAACCAATGGCAAATAAAACTTCATTCCTATCTAGCAAACTTGGTGAGGTTTGAACTAATCAAGAAATTTTTTCACTACAAAATATTGATTTCAAATGATCAACCCCATGGCCAAAAAAAATACTGAGCCACCTTAAAGTAAAAAAATCAGATTTTAACCAGTATTGTTCAAAACACCCAGCACAGTTCTCATACAATTGAAAATTGCAATTTTTAACAGCTAAAAGAGATCTTCTGCTAGTATATTTACAATTAACAACCACCTAGAGTCAACTTCCACCTCCTCAACATTTAATGACCGTAAAAAAATTAATGCAGAAAATATCTCCTGAGCTTATAGGCAAGTAATCAACAAAAGGCACACACTGAAGCTCAATTATCAAAACACAAGATCAATCTTAATGTACTGCAAGTAGATTTGCACCAAACTGAATGTTAATAGTTACCACATGCCAATATGCTAGAATTCAATTTTTGAAAGCTTTCCTGATGACAACAGGAGATCACTAATTAATAAAAATAAAATTCCTTTTTTTTACAAGCAGGAAACTCCAAAGGTAAAAATAGCTCAGTATGGTTAACAAATTAATCTATGGCCTTTATTCCTTATTTGTTGTGTTATTAATCACAAAGTTTATATATTTATACTGTGGTGGATCCAGGGGATGGATATTTTTCAAAATTTTATGCTTTCATTAAGTTGAATTTCCATTTTTTTCCTGTGTGACCCCCCCTACCCCAAATCCTAGATCCACCCCTGTTATAGGTGAATCTTAGTGAAAACACTACCCAGCTGTGTTTTCAATGTTTTTATATACATATTTTAACTTCATCGTTGTTAGCCATGAGGTAGCCATTATTAAGAGATGGACAGAATCTCAGTTTGACTCATATAATTTATCAAAAATGTTCTAACAAAATTTCACAATATCTAGTATATATCTCAGCTATATTGTAAAATGGATGAATTGAAATGCTCCAAATACAGGGAAAAAATTTAATTAGTAACAATATTTCCTAATTTAAATATGACTTCATTAGTTTCAAACCCCATGTATGTTTTAATCCTATTTTAATTTACATAGCAACTTGTACTTTCCCCATAAAGAAATTAATAATTTTTCCTTTATTTTATTTTATTATTTTGTACTGAGTTTTGGAAGTCCACTAAACCTAATAATAATAATAATGCACCAAGGCTGAGCAAAAATAAATATCTGAGAACTGGGGGGTATTCTCAAAGAAATATTCTTATAAAAATATTCTTATAAATATATTCTTAACAAGCTAATTAGGAAAAAAACCAATTTCAGAAAAAAACAGGTTGGGTGTTATAAGGACAAATATATACATTTCTTTTCCAGGAAATTTTAAATTATATATATTTTTATTTTTCATGCCTCTGACTACATATAAAAGTGTCAAAAATGTCTACAAATCAAACATAATAAGATGCCTTAAGTGTTATATAGTATTTGATGACACTGATAAGTGTTGTGCTGTAGTATATGCATAAGATATTGCTATCATTAGGTCAAAATATTGACAGTTATCACATAGTACATCCTTTACAAGAGAACATTCTGGTCTGAAATGAAGATTTTCATGACATGTGGCCTCATTAAATCCAAAGCACTTTGATCATATCAATACAACACAAATCTGGGAACCATAATATTGAGTGTATTAATAACTATAATGAATTAGCACTTCAAAACAGGATTAAACATTTTACAAACAGCACTTTAAGGGTTGATTGGTGTTAATAAAATCCTGATTGAAATAATTCGTATGTTTTGTGTCTTATTAGCAATCAATCAAATGAGACTGTTCTGCATTAAGGAGGTTAATTAGTGGCATTAAGTCATTCATTACAAAAAAAATGCCTGTTGTTCTCAAAAAAGGTGTTTGTTAAAATGATATAATGTTGTCAAATTTTCCACAAGACTCCAAAAATTCTACCTTGCAGAGAGAGTAGTTTCCAGTTAACAAGAATGAAATTAAGAAAAAGTCATCTGGTTATGAAAATAAATGTGATAGAAATGACACGGATTATTGAGAGTAAAACATTAAGATTAAAACGAAAAAGAAAGAATGGATAGATGAATAAAAAGAAGATAATGAAGATAAAGATAAAGAAACAAAAATCAAGGATGCAGAGATAGGGAAGAAATAAATAAAGAATTGAAAAAAATTTATTGTTACTTTAATGTTTATCTATTATTTCCTGACTAATATTGCCGGCTAATAATTATTATATATATATATACTTCCTTTTTTTTCTCCCTCTCTCTTTTCTCTGGCATGTATTTTCTGTAGAATTGTATGTATTTCTCTTACTAGTATGTATTTATTGTAAAATTATATAATAACTTAATAACCACATAACCAGCCTTGATTAGCCTTGTGCTATTTGCTGGTTATGTGTATTTTGTAATTTTATTCTTAATTCTAATAAACTATGTCTATGTCTATGTCTAAAGAAAGGAATATAACACATGCATGAAAACAGGAAAATCCATCTTTTTTACTAAAAATCATATTCAAATTTTACAACTACCAAAACCTTTCCTGATTTTTTTATGGCCAAATGAATGAATATTAAATATCTTCATGAAACAAATTAACAGTTGACTAATGAAAACACACTGTGTTAATTTTATGCCAAAAGATTAAAGTAATCCACAGAAATGATTCATATAATTTTGTTGTCGGTACATCTAAAAAACAAAAAAGGTTTAACTAACTAAAAGCCCATAAAAACTCAATTAAACTCAGTTGTTAAAAGCTTTATCAGAAGCTTTTACTTAAGTTTTACCAGAATTAGAAAAATAGAATACAAAAAATACAACAGATTTTAGCATAGGAATAACGTTTGAATACAAGATCAAGGCGTCTAACATTTTATTGATCATGCATATTTTGAATAAATTCTTAAAGACTTTCAATTTATGCATTATTCAATAACTAATAAATTGAATCAAATGAATGTTTCACCATACATTTACCAAATACTGCTAGCATTACACATAATATCATTAAAATCATTTTGTGAGTCCTAAAAGAGGAACATTCATTTTTAATACATAGTTAAAATTCCATAAAATTATTTCTAGTTTTTAAGCCAAGGTTACATTTAATCATTAACAAACAATTGTGGTTTCAGGTAAAAATAAAAAATTTGAACTTCAAAATATTATTCAATATATAGATAGGATTTTATATCCTAAAATGGCATCTTAGTATTCTTAGATTTCAGAATAATCATTCTTTCTGGCATGGTCAGGGAGCAAAGAGAGAATTTTAGATTGCATTTGGGAGGCTAAAATTTCAACTTTCCAAATAGAGCATAACTGAGACAATAAATAATCATATAAGAAAAGAAAAACTTAAGATCCTCCTGTGGGAAAGATCCAGAATTTCCTTTTTGGTTATTATTTTGTGATGCAAACTCAATTCAAAATGGCAGCTAAATTATTGGTGGTGGCTATAGCCTTCTGGAGGTCCCCTAGCTCTGCAGTCCCCTTCTGGTTGAATCTGCAGCATATTGTCTGAATGCACCTATTTCAAAAAAGGGTGTTGGTCAGCAATCTGAAATCTGAAATCTGAGCCAGATAATTCACCAGCGCAGGTTATTGCTCAAAAAGGTGGTGTGGTATTAAACTATTTACTGATGGTGCAACCTACTTAAAGAAAAAGCTTAATTTAAAAATAAATTTACAGCTAGTGTGCTCAATTCCTCTTGGTCTTAGATTTCAGATTTCAGATCACCAACTTACAACTTTTTGGAAATGTGTATACTCAAAAATACAAACAAGTCATGTGGTCAACCTAGCAGTGCACTTATTAAACCAAAAATATCTGAAAATAACATTTTAATAATAATCTCAAATTAAAAACTAAAAAAAGAATCTTTTCATAGATAAATAACATGTTCCTATCAACTGCAAATAAACTCATTATTTTTAACATAAAAAGTTGGAATGTTTTTAAACATCAAAATTTCCAGCATGTAGTCTTAAATCTTATCAGATTTGGATAGAAAAATTAGACACATCAAAGAGAATATAATGAAGGATAATAATAATGGATCTGGAGTGCAAGCAACAACTCAATCATCTGCTAGCTTTACTCAGTGAGTTTTGATAAAAATTACTAGAAAGAAAGAAGAATCAAAAAATTACATAAACAGCAGTTTCACAATCTACACAAGTACTAGAAAAATGAATCATAATCATTTTTGGAAAAATAGCTAGCATTAAATAATCAAAAATCAATATCTTTACTTATCAGTATTATTATTACTCCATGGAGTATGGTTGGATACATTGATATAAACAAAGCATAATATGTGCAGCTAGTTTTTACTCAAAAAACTAGCAAAAACAATAAAACAAGCTTAAAGCAAGGGTACGTAGTAGAGTATGGTATATTTGCAAAAATTGGGGAAAAATTTAAGCTCAAATGGCAGTGAGCTCAGAAGATACAAAATAATGCTCAAGAATGCTTCATATTGGGTGCTCAGTTGGTAAGGATTTTCAATTCAAGCTTGACATCCTTCACTGACTTTACTACCAAAACAGGTACTGTGAATATAAAATCCCATGTAACAGTTAATTTTGATCATGTGGTGTCACACTTTGCACCGAATAGTTAGACGCACGTGTTCACATTCCTGAGATATGATCAAAACACTAGCATTGAAGAAAGATCCTTTTTTCTCACAGAAAATCATTTGAAGGAGGTCTACGTAAAACATTATCAATAAAACAATGTTTTAAGCCAGAGACATAGCTTCTGGATTCCTTCAAATGCTGTAGAATAGCCTGATTTCCACTTCTTGCTCATGTCATGTGTAATAACAGTCAATTTCCTAAGGCTTGTGAATGTAGGAATGTGAGCATGTGCATCTAGCTTTTCAGTGTAAAAGTCGACACCATGTGACCACACAGTCTAGCTGTTTTGGTAGTACGTTGCATTAATTGATTCATTTCTTGTACTCCACGAGATTTCTGTAATTGAAATGTTTAACTGATTCCATTTTTTATAATGTGGGGGTTTTCGGTTCATTTTAGAGGATCTTTCACCTCATATATGGCCAGACAAATTTCAAATGATGAGATAAAAGATTCCTTTCAAGAAGCATTACCATAGGTTGCTACATAGCTATAGAATCCTAAAAAGCCTGGTTGTTATAATTTGTTTTTCATGCAGAAAATGTCTATCTTGCCCAGGGCAACATCAAAGCCAATTATTGTACCTGATAGTTTGGAAAATGTTAGGTTAGGATTAACCAAAGAATTAACACCTATTGCTGGGATTAGAGGATAATTCAACAATACAAGTTTTTTGTTTTACTAGATATAACAGTATTGGGTTATCAGCTCTAAATCTTCTTTAGATATCTCAGTTACATAAAGTCACAGCATTTACAACTTTAGAGTTGAGGACCAGACATGTAAAGCAAATTTCCTACTAAATATTCAAAATTTTTGAGACCATAAACAGGCTCCTCCTTCGTGTACCAGAGTATGAACTATGCAATTCAATAGAAACAAAAGCTGAAAACAATAAATTGAAGCTAAACAATACCCTGCAATACAAAAAATCCTAACCAAGAATACAATAGTTTCTGGTACACGAAGATGGAGCCCATAAACGACTCAAGTACTGCACTTTTAATCAATAAACAAAAGCCACAAGAAATAATAATTCAGTACAATCAAACTTTTGACCAAATAGCATATATAAATTGATAAATGGTCAATACAATAAATCATATGTTCAAACATGTTTAGCATTTTTCATCAGGCATTGTTTTAGTCGAAGCAATGTTTTTAATTGTATTAATGTAAGAAATATGGATTCTACAATTGGTGCGTATTTTGAGCTATATATTTGTGTATGAGATATTGTATATTGCGTATAAATGTTTATCTCAACTGCAGAATAAGCCCAAGGATTTAGTTTTGAAAGTGGCTGTACTTAATCAGGCTGTCGTCAAGCAAAGTAGAGGATAAATTACGAGCAACACGTCTTCTTTATCATTACATTTTATTCTTTTCATATAGCTTAAAGCCTTAACGTCCTGTCAGCCTTTACTTAGAACTCGATCCCAAGCAATTAAAACGTCCTCACGATAGTGAACAAGATTGTAACCACTAACTCTTGATTTAAATAGCGCCCTAACCCCTAAGCTCACCAAAGACTAAACGTTTTCGTATGTTGTTAAGAAAATATGGCTGGCTTGTTGAAGTCTGGAAGATAAACACCAAGAATTGTTTTATTGTTCATCATTCCTGCTAAGTGCAAGGCTTTTTCATGTCGAGTTTTTCTATTGCCTGCGTAAACATCTCCCAAGAACAATACACAAACTCTTTTCTGTGAAACAAAACACTGCAAGCGAACTCGTTCACCCACAGAATTGACTTTACAACGCAGCCAAAGGCAGTCGTTATTAGAGAAAAAGCCATTTCGTTGCCAAATTTTATCCAGTCCAAATAACCGGGGGCGTCTTAAGAATTGTCGTTTTCCCCTCAAAAAGCTAAATATGTTACAGGTTCTATTATTTACTTTAGAAAAACGACATAAATAGAGATTTGGAATAAACGCCGACACGTAATTTATTCAAGTCGCCAAGGTAGTAGCTTGGACATCACACTATTTGTTGATGACCCTTTTTCTGCGATTGTGTTTTCGTCTTAGAGAAGAAATGTTTCAATTTAGAGAGGCTTTACTGCCTAAATTTTAACATTACAAGTTACTTGCTAATCTAATGAGAATTTCACAGTAATGAAACAGAAATTAAGAGAATGATATTCAGAATCAAGCAAGGCGAAAAAGAGCCTCTCAGGGCCATCATGAGACGCGAATATTCTTCCTTTCCTTAGTAAAAAAACATGCCAGCGAAATTCCCCTCTTATGGTGATTTTGATTAGCGAAGTCTGAAATACATGTGAACTTTAAATGCACCGAAAATTGTATTAACAAAAAGTATACATCGTATTTAACACACAAAGATAATAGAGAGGCAGAACTGAGTAATTTGACAAGAACGTAGATGAATTTAAAGCGTGAAATCGGATCCAGTTTTGTCCAGTTGTTCGAGGAATAAAGGCAGTCGGAAGTCGAAGGAGATCTATAGATCGAGTTAGTCGTGTTAATGAAAATACTAGCAAGCAAGACACGTTGGTAATATGGGCAATCAACGGGTTACTAGAATCGTGGCATGGTTGGACGAACTGTGTTAAATTAATAAGTAAGGGCTCATACCGCTCTCGTAGCAAACAAACCGAACAGTGACTTGAACTGACCTTGCCTTCGATGCACTACGATCTTGTTTTGGTGTTTAGAAAGGCAATCAAACAAAGTAGAATGCAGAAGAATGTCTGGTTCTTGTCAGATGTAGCATTTGAGAGACGAAAGTTTAAGGCTAGCACGCGAATTCAAATTTATACTAAAGTTACTGCCCTTGACCGAAATGATCGCCTCCATAAACTGTAATTGCTGTGTTTTGGAAGCGTTACCTCGGTCTTAGGAAGCAAAACGAAATAAAAAAGGTTATATTTTTAATTTTAGTTGTATTTTTATACAAAAAGACAAGGTGTATGAATGCATCGGGTGATTTAAGACATTAAATACACTTAGTTCGCTTGCCTGGAGGTCTTGGTATGCCGTTGGAGAGGCTTCGAGTTGTCGGCCACGGCCTTAGCATTTTGCGGCTCTGCCGAAATCCCCTGCCTTTGATTTCTTGTTCGTCCCCCGGCAGTGCTCGCATTAGCGGCGGGCTGCAGTACTGATCGGTATTTATCCAGCTCACTTTCTAGCCTCCGTACTAGTTCGTCCTTTCTCCGTAACTCCTGCTCCAAAGCCATAATCCTGGAATCCTTCATCTTCAACTCGCTGTTCTTCTCTTGCAACGCGTGTTGCAGTTCGCGCAAACTGCCCATTTTGTTGCCAGAGTGTCGATGGAAACAAAAACAACTAAAGCTGGATGGTGAACGCCGCCTCGGTGTGTGTATAGAGGCTTCGCCTGACCCACCGCAATGCATTACTATGTAATACACCACAGCAACTACACCCGAACAGTACTCTGGGTAATAAACGCAGGCTTAGTCGGGCCGAATCTTACTCTCCAGAAGATGGAATCGGCGATTTTAGACGTCGGGGGTAATCGATAGGGTAGAAAGAGATTCCGCGCCTAGCGCTTAACCTTTTTAGAGCCCAACTGCGCAATGCGCATGAATTAAGCATCGACAGCCCACTTATTTTGATGGGTAGCCGGCGTTCCTGTATCCAATAAGCTTTCTTGAGAGAAAGGATTAGTAATTGGTCGCAGTGACAAGACAAGACCGGCTACGAGAAACGTCCTGTTGATGGAATAACATCCTCTGTAGTATTGTCTTGTTTATGTTTCACCTGGCAGGAACCCCATTTCCAAGTGTTGTTGTGTTGTAATTTGGCTTCTTGAGAACTCAGGCATTTTGGTGATCTCTTATTTGTGTCATGGTTAATCTCGGTCTTTTTATTGGTTTAGCACATTTGAAATACTTCAACTGACCACAGTGTGGTCAGCCACTGCATTCACGGCCAAGAGAACGCTCGGCATCACGTTCAAACTGTCTGGCGTTATCTCATTTTAAAACTCTTCAAATCTTCGACAAAATGGTTAGAAGATGAGTGCAATCCGACCACAATCGCTTTACAAATAAAGGATGCTTTTCATTTGCAATTGCCAATTCAATTTGCTTTTCCAATTGTGTGATTGAAATGCTCTAAAGCTTTCAAAATATGGCAGCCGGATATAGGCTGGCGAATTGGCATTTCCATCAAAGATCCTCCTTGCATTTTTTCCCCCCTTTTTCCTGATGATTGAGTATTTCCAAATGCACCCGACTGTTCCAGTCTAGGCGATGAGTAATCCCTCCTTCAAGGGTTCTTACCATACGATGTACTTTGCATCACGTGGCTGTTGATTGATTTCTTTTTTCGCCGCCTGCAATGTCACCAGAGACAACGCCTTTGAAATCGGCGAAGTCTACCAACTGGGTTTAACGATTTCTCTGATCCAGACATGGAGTTGTTCAAAATTAAAAAAAAAAAAAGAAAAAAAAAAAAAGAAAAAGACAAGAGTCTTTTTCACTCTCCACAGGCAAAACTTAACGAGAACCGTGAACTCTCGTTGTGTTAAATACGTACGACAAACAATAGAAAATGAGAAACGCGAATTTTAAATCATTAAAATTCACTAAACATATTTAATGATCTGATAATAAGAGTGTCTTATACAAACAGGCGATTCCAAATCGTAGTCAAATAATAAAAAATTACAATAAATCGAATGAAGCGATATGTTGACCTCTGGGTAATTCATCCGCATCATCTTACGGCAAAAAAAAATAAATAATAAAAATAATAAAAATAATAAAAATAATAAAAATAATAAAAATAATAAAAATAATAAAAATAATAATAATAATAACCTCATAGTTTTCTTAAGGGATTACGAAGGAAAGGAACAGCTTTGGTTATTTGGTATAATGTTCTCTGCTGTCATTTTTATCTGCATATTCTTAAAATTTTTCCAAGTGTATGTCGGTAAATTGACGGAAGGAACTATGTAGATAGTGTGTTGTTTACCTCGCATAAATAGAATTTTGATATCAGCCCTCGACACTATAATATAGTCAATTTTCTTATCTTTCTAAAGTTAAAAGTAACAAAGCCTACCTCTCTCAGTTATCTATTTATCTAAATTTTTTTATTTCTTTAGAGAGTTAGAAAATGAAGTACGGTTTTTGTCTGTGTGGATATTATGCGGTTCTTTCATAGATACACATTCACATGGAGTGAATTTCTTATGAGGGTCACGGAGAAAACTATACGATAAATTCATAGCCCTACTGTTTACCGTACCGTACTTTACCATAAAAACCGTAACTGTGAGTTGTGATTGGATGATTCACACGAAAACAATGGGAAGCCATTTCAGTGTTACTTCATATGGTACGTGTACGTGATGTGAATCAGTCGTACGTTCCCCACTCATGATAAAAACGTTGTAATTAATTTAACAGAACTATCTAGCATTTCCTCCCAAAATACAAAAGAAAGCTTTTAAACTGATGAATTCAATACGCATTTCCGATTAACACTTGAGGTGAGCATAACTGATGTGGTTCATGCCGAAACGCTGATGTAGCTTCCTCCTTTTTATTTTATTCTGCCTTCAGGCTGCGAACGCGAGTCTAAAAAGATCCCCAGGGGGGTAGGAGATGGGTACTTATGACTTGAATCGGTCGACCATTCTCTGCCACTTCCCATTGAGGGATAAGAATTCCCAAAAGGCCATTTGCATTATGGCGTAATTTACTACCAAGACCAAAATGCTTAGTGGCCTCTATTGTCAGTCAGATTTCATGAATTGTCTCTTATATTCCCAGGAGTGTAGGAAAATCTGAATAACAAAGCATTTTGACAAAGCATTCTGGTAGTAGTAGTAAATGACGCCATTATGCAAATGGCCTATTATGTTTTATATTTCAGTGATATTCAAAAAATGGCGTCTTTTGCGTCTCAGACGGACCTGACTTTGGGTTAATATGATTGGTTAAGATTTGACGTGACTTGAGAAGTCCTATAGAATCATCTGATCTAACATACCCGAAGTAAAATCCCTTTTCCCATCTTCTCTTCCATCCTCTTTGGCATCTTCTTTTCTATCCTGTCCCATTTTCTCTCCTACCCTCTTTGGCATCTTCTCTTCCATCCTCTGTCCCATTTTCTCTCCTACC